>JAQZBX010091368.1:0-12392 GCA_029593785.1 Cabassous unicinctus
GCTTTATATATAGTAACTCATTTAATCCTCACAACAATCTATGAGGTAGGTACCGTTATTGTCACCATTTTACAGGTGAGGTAACTGAAGCAGAGAGGTGAAGAAAATTGCTCACAGCTAGGAAGTAGTGGAACTGAGATTCAAACCCAAGCCATCTGACTCCAGGGTTCAGCCTCTTGGTCACTTTGCTATGTAATAGTTAATCAAGTAAACTTTGGTGATTCCCATCCCTTTCCTTTGTCTCAGTCTGAAATACAAAATGGAAGAGTTGGTTTAAATCATCTTTATGGTTTTCTCCAGCTCTGATAGTTTTTAGTCTTATTTTATTTAAAGGTCATTAAAGGGAGATTTTAGAGTCTCCTTTTCTGCAAGAATGTTTTAAAATTGGATCTTTTCTTGAGGAGAGACTAGATCAAGTCTTGCCAGAAGGCAAGGAATGAGGCAGGTAACTTCTCAAGGTCATGAAATGATGAATGATAGCTCAACCCACAGGGAATTCCCAGGGACCAAAGGGAGTCACTCCCTTCCTTACAAGGATAGGTTATGGTCAAGGACCTTCAAAAGCTCATTGCTAGTCACTAAACATTTGACAGATCCAATTCTCCCTTAGGAGAAGAAAACGATTTTTAACATGCAAGTCAGAAGAAGGCAAATAGACTTTTCTTAGCCCTGCAATCGCTTTGAGAGACACAGACTATGACAAGTCAACTTAAGCAAGTACAAATTTTGAAAGAACCAATGCGATTGGTTTAAATCTTGCCCATATTACATAAGCTATGGCATTGGGAAAGTTATTTAACCTCTCTTAGCCTTGATCTCCTCATCCTTAATACGGGATAATAATAGTACCTTTCTCACAAGGTTGACCTGAGGTTTAAACAATATAAGTACAGGTAGAAACAATATTAATAATAACAGCAACAATATTTATAAACAAAACTTTTGCATGCTTACAATGTGTTTCAGGTGTTGTACTAATCAGCTTACAAATTCCCAACCAATAAAAACAAATCTTTTACAACATCCTTGAAAAGTGATCGGTCACTCTCATTTTGAACCTGCAGTGACGAGTAACTCATTACAGTCCAGACTATCTCTCTAGAGTGTAGTTGTCATAGAGGTAAAAATCATGCCTTCTCACTTTCTGTTGAATCCCCAGCACCTTAATATCATTTCCCAAATGGTTATTCAAGAACCATATGAATGAACCATATGAAGGATTATCCACTCTGTAGGTTTGTTAGTAGTAGTAGTAGTAGTAATATTTACCATTGATTGAGAATATATAACTTACTACTCAAGGGATTGTCTCATTTAAGCCTCACAGTAATCCAATGAGGTATGTACTATTACAGGCAAACCTTGTTTTATTGCACTTCACTTTATTGTGCTTAGCAGATAATGTGTTTCTTACAAATTGAAGATTTGTGGCAACCCTGCATCAAGCAACTGCATAGGCACCATTTTTTCAACAGCATGTTCTCACTTCATGTCTCTGTATCACATTTTAATTAAGGTGAGTACATTTTCTTTAAAGACATAATGCTCTTGCACACTTAATAGACTACAGTATAATGTAAACATAACTTTTATATGCACTGGGATTACAGTTTTGCTTTACAGAAAGATACATTGTGGCACAGAGAGGGTAAGCAATTTGCCCAAATCCTCACACTTCATAGTACATAGGAGAGCAGAGATTTTAGGCAGGCAGTTTGACTCTGGCGCTTGCGCTTTCCTAGTGCCATACTGCCTCAGTGGGATGCAGCACGGCAAGCACCCCAGCAGTTAGTATCCTTCACTTCACAATAATCTGCTTTTCATCAAAATCTTTTCACTTACCCAAAGTGAAGTGCACACAGCTAGAACTTGAAGGACCTTAATGTCCTGGTGCCCATCATATATTTTCACTGAGCTTCCCGGATTCCAACTTAAATAACAGATGATGCCCTGCAGTTCAGGTTCTGCCTGAAGTTGCAGATGATGGGTTGCTGGTTAGCCTGTCAGCTGAAGGACAATATATTTTAATGCAAATGCAATGAGCTGGAACGACAGTATTTTCTCCAAGAGCCTTAACTAGGTTAGCACGACCTCCTAGAGGGGCCAGCATTCTAACAGCAAAATTAGACTAGAAAGGCTTATGGAGATTTCTATGCTAATCAGCCATGTTTTACTGGAACAATTATGTTCAGTACGATGGCCATTTGCCAGCTTCAGCCAGAGCAACATTTGATCCGGTGACCAACAGAAAATGATGACTCAGAAAGTGATGGGAGGCCACATTAAAGGTGATAGCGCCCCTAAAATGGTGGCAGTGGAGGGATAAAAGTGATAGGACCCTAAAGAAAGGGAATTAACCTTCAGGGATTCTTACACACTACTTACCTGCTTTGCAGTCTGTGTTTTACTGCAGTAAAACTCTCTGTTTCAGAGTTGATAAGAGTAATGTTACCCTGGGACCTGAGAACAGGGATATACAGGAGCGAGAACTAAGGTAATAGCCCTGTCTGGAGTGAGGATTCCCTCTTTCACCTAAATCCATGCTTGTGGCTTGGAGATTTAGTGTACTGCTGAAGTGAAAGGGAATGCTATTTTTTTATCTAGCCTAACAAAAAGCTTATCGTCCTTATACCAGTTTTATTTTGGAATTTAGGGAATTGACAGAAGTGAGCTGGATAGACACAGAACTTTGTACAGATAAAAACTAAAAATCAATCAATCTTGACTTTCTTTAGTCTTCTCATAAATGTATCTGTAAGAGTCAACTTCCAAACAATCATAAAAAGAAAGAACTGAAGATGTACCATATCAAGGGATAATACCTCCTGAATTTACAATGCCATCTGCACAACCTTTTAATGGTTTTCCAAAGATGCCTTGACACCCTCCCAGAACTACTGAATCATAATCACAAAAGGAAAGGAAGGAGCAATCATCTGTATTTTTTAACATTCTGTCCAGATGATTCTGAGGCAGGACCTGGTTTGGGAACCTTGATTCTGGACAACAATACCTCTCATAATAACACACAGGAGAAGTAAAGATGCCCTGCTGGGTCTATCTTGTGTAGCCTTCAGGTTCTAAATGCAGAACCAAGGCTGTTATCCAAGAAGCATAGCTGTTATATTTCCTGACATTGACCCTAAACAATATCAAAACAATTAACATTCACCAAGCCTAGTAAGTGCCAGGAACTTTTACATATATTATCTTGTTTCAGTCAAAGGTTAATGTCACTTAAATATTTTAAAAAGGAAATTTCAATATTTAGATATGTTAGCCTTTGTCAGAAATGTTTAACAACATTATGTGTAATTGGATCACACAATTTTGTTCACACTTCAACCTGTATGAACACAGAAAATGAATTTCTTTTGCCTGTAACTGAACTTTCACTTGTCTATAGTCCCCATCTGACAGTTGGTGGAAAAAGGGACTAAAATTCCCACTGTAGTTTAAATCAGTCTGTTCTTATTATTGAAATGGTCACTTTAAGCAGTATCAGTCACCCTTGAATTTTTTTTTTAATTTCTCAGGCACTCTTCTGCTTCTCCATCAAGATGGACTCTGGGTATAAGGAAAGGGGAGAGAGAGAGAGGGATGTGTAATTTACAAGCATCTGTGATGGGTGGGGGGTGGGGACGGGCCTCCTGCCCACTCTGCTCCAGGAGTCACATCCCTTGTCTGCCTGGCTGCTGCTTGCCCTCTGGTCTAGGTGGTAGACACGGAAGCTGACATTCTCTCTCTTGCCTCAACCAGACGGCAGAGCTTGAATATCTCTCCCCAGCTGCCTGGGCCTCACTTCACCAAATGCCAGCACCACAGACTTCTCTGCAGTTGGCAGGATCTCCACTCTGCCCCACCAGGTGGTCCGATCTACAGTCTTGACTGCCTGGCCAGCTTACCCCACCTATGTTACCTACTCTGGCAAGATCCCCAATCAGACTCCCAGCTACTGCTGGGTTCAGTCTACACCATGCAGCTCCAGCAGGTCTATCTTGTGTCCTAGGCTGGTGAAGAGGCAAATCTAGCTCCAATATTGTCCCAGTTTATTTAATGCACCTCCTGCTTCCTATGCCAAAACCAGCATAAGGATAAGAAAATTAAATTCACGTGTCATTGCTCTGCTCTCCTGCTCCCTTCTCTCTCCTACTCCTTAGGACCTCTGAAGCCAGACGGGGGCAGGCTTCCACTTGGCTTTCCTCTGGGGACTCTCTTAGATAAAGTATGCCTTTGATATGCTAAAGAGAAAACTAAAGGACTTTAGGTAAACCCCTCTCAAGTCTGCAGACTTGTTATCTGCAGATATTCCTCTTATCTGTATCCTCCTCTGTCTTCCCAATCTCTCCTTTTCTGTCTCTAGGCAATAGGCTCAAAGAACTCTCCAGGGCAAAGTCCATATAGTTGGGATAACAAAAAGCAGAAACTTACATGATTTTTTAAAATATGTATTACCTTATTTTATAGACATGTAGTACTTTATGATTTTCAAAGCAAATTTTACTTTGTAAGGAAGCCAAAGTAGGAATTGCCTTTTGAATTGTACAGAAAAAGACACTGAGGCACAAAATGTTGCATGATTCGTAAGTGGTCTGGGGAACTGTCCTTTTGTTTATTCCTTGGGCAGTCTTCTTTTCTTCATTTAGTGATATTTTTTCAGCCATTGCTGCGTCTTGAGTAACAAGTCCCATTAGGTAATCCATGTTTCCACAAAGATGGTCCCATGGCTTTCCTAACTATGCAAACTCCACCACACTAAAAGGCCAGGTCAGACACCACCTCTTCTACATCACACCATACTTCCATCGCCTGCTCTACTCTGAATTCCTTTTTAACATATCATGAGATACATCAACTGACACATAATTCAACTCAGCAATCTCTTGATTTGCTTGCCAATTTATCATTTGTGCAACTCTTGCCTCTTACTCTGCAAAGCTGTTTGAAGGCAGGGACTATGCCTTATAAAGCCCTGTTTTGGCTGTTAAGAGAATAGATTCCAAAGCTAGACTTCTTTTAGGTTTCAATCCTGGCTCTGCTGCTTATGATTTGTGAGGTCCTGGGCATGTCACTTAACTGCTCTAAGCCTCTGTTCCCCCACCTAAAAAATGAAGATATTAATAGTGCCTATTCGTAGGTTGTGATTATTAAGTAAATTGAGATATGTAAAGCATTTAGGACAGTACCAGGAACCTAATAAGCACTATGTACTTGTCTGACAGTTTTTATTTTATTCCCCTGCGCACCCATCATAAGGCTGAGCACAAAGATGATGTGTTTTAATGCTTCTTAGTTGAATTATTTTCTTTTAATTAGCTTGGGCTTTTTCACTTTAGTATTTTATGTTAAATAATAAAACTGCTGAGATGGAAATCTAAATTTTTCACCAATTAAGTTCTTCAGATAAATGAGTCTACGAACATCTAAGAAACAATTTTATCACAAAAGTAATCAAAATCTTTTAAAAATAACAGTCCTCATCATCTCCCTGCCTATCTATATTACACAGAGAAAGCATTTTCTTAACTTGATCCCGTTTGAGCATCATAACAGCTGAGAGGTTAGTAAGTCAAGCACTATTGTTCAGATTTTACAGATGGCAAAACCAAGGTACTGGGAGTCAAGAGTCTGGAACATATAATTTAGAAAATGATAAGGGAGGCAGGAATGGAATTCAGAATGCTCCGGCTCCCAAGTGCAAATCCATGTCCTGGGCAAGCCAGTTGTAAAACACTTCAACACTCATGTTCTCACTTGATCGTCATAGGAACTTCCCATGCTTCTCAAGAATGGCATCACATGTCCCATCTTGCTGGTGAGGACAGTACAGTTGTGTGGGCTAGGAAATAGCAGAGCCTGGGCTAAAGCCCAAGACTTCAGATGAAGAATCCCCTGTTCTTCCTTCTCTTCCTACTTCCCCCAAAGAGTGTGCAGTAAAGCAGAGATGGTTCTGCAACATGGGGCTTAAGAGACCAATTCTTGCCTCACACAAGTGTCACCTCAGGAAAGCTCCTGATCTTTCCAGGTCTCCATTTCCTCATCTGTAAGATGGAGATAATTCTAGTAATTTCTTCCTAGGGTCTATGCAAAATGTTTAACACAGTGCCTAGAAAATAGGGAGTACTCAATATGGTTGAGGGAAACACTTCTCACCCATCATGTTTCATGTGCAGGGACTTCAGCTAGACTAACATTCCTGGCCTCTCTTCCCACTCTCACTCTCCATGAGAGAGGAAAGATTTGTCAGAGCATGTGTTTGAAAGGGTATATAGAGGTCTACTCTCAGTTAGGCATTGGGCTCGATAAGGGAGGTTCTGACCTTGGAAAGGGAGGTCTGTGATTGAACAACCAAGCACACCTGGTCTGAGGGTTATTCTCTGAGATGAAGAATTAGGATGTCTATTTCTACCTCATTCTGAGACTAAATTCTCCAACCCACCTTCCATCAGTAATAGAGCTGAGAGTTTGAAATCCATTTTTCTGATTCCTATCTCTCTTTATTGACTTAGAGAAGAAGGTAGATACTATCTACTGATCCCCTAAAATCCCCCAAAATACTAGCTGCCACTATGATTTTCAATATTATATAAAAATTGTTTCCAAGCAGAAGTACCAGAGATCTCGAGCTGCTTTGTGTTCCATCAGATGGCTAGCATGGCTCTAAAGGGTTTGGCTGCTACATTTCACAGCAAACAGCCTGCAGCACCAGGGAGTCAGAGATGAAACAGAGCATGGCCACTGATACTTCCCAACCTCAGACCTCAGAAACATGTTGAGGGCAAAGCTAGCTCAAGACATTTTCTCAGGGCCTTCTTTTGTGAGTGTCCCCCTGTGATTAGGAACCAAATCCCAGTTAAATCTCTGTCATATGTTCAATGTCCTGCTGGGTGAGTTTCACCTTGGGTGTCCCCAGAGCTTATTCAGAGCAGACGGGGAATTCTAGGAGGGTGACTAGACGTCCAGTCTATTTTGGTTCTCCAATTCTTCAGCAGCCTGGTGTCTGAGCTAACAAAAATGTGACTGTTTCAGAGTACAAGAGAGTGCCAGTGGCAAGGGCTTCCACATGTCTATTTCTGGCTGTCCCCTGATGCTGCATCACTGGAAGAGCTGTGACATCACAGCCTCTGTCTTTTTCCAAGGGCCTTACACTACAGGTGACTCATAGTGAGTGTCAGCTGTGGCTGTCAGTCTGGCTCAATACATACTCTCTTAGGGAGTCATGCAGAGAGACTTGTGCAGGGTTGGGTAGGGGCATGAAAAGAATCATAGAATATAAAGACTATAAAGGACCTTAATTGTCCATGGTAAAGTCCATCTGAAGCCTGAGTCCCTGCTGCAATATTTCTGAGAAGCAGGTCTCCAGGTTCTACTTTCATTCTCCAGGGACACTGAACTCACTAACTCCCTATGCATCTAGATCAGGATGATCCATGCCACAAGTAAGAGCATATTTAGGCAGTACAAATTTCAGTATCTCACTTAACAAGAAGTCAGGAGAGAGGTGATACCAGAGTTGGCTAGAGGCTTAAGAGAGTCACCAAGGACCAATTCTCTTTCCATCTTGTTGGAAATGAGTGGTAGTTTTTCTGATTGTCTCAAGTGTCTTGTCTTCATATGATACTATCTAAAACAAGAAGTTAATGCACACCAGGGGCTTCATCCTCATGTGGTTCTACCTTTTTATTAAGGTGGAAATCCTATCCCCAAGCCCTTGCAGACTTTGTTATCTCATTGGCCAGAACAGAATCACATACTCACTTCTAGACCAGTCATTGCCAGAGGAGTAGAGGCTTTCCACAATTGGCCTTGACCAATTTTGAATCATGTCTTGCAGTTGGACCCACTGCCTCCTAAGAAAAATAATAATTTTATTACCAAAATCAATGGGGAAATGGCTGTTTGGTATAGGCCATCAATCATGCCTGCCACAGTAGCCCAATTCCTTGCTGAATTATTTCAAAGTTCTTCATAATACTGAGTTAGGATCTGCCTCCTAACAATATCTCCCCAGCCATTGATCATTGATTAAAGATCTACTCTGATGACTCAACATATTCCCATATGGAACTTAAAACATCTGAAAATTGATAGTAGTTCTATAAAAAGCCTCCAGATTTCTTCAATTATTCATTAGGAGGCAGTATAGCATAGAGCTCCAGAGTCAGCCTGCCTGGGTTCAACTCCCAGCTCTGCTACTTACTACCTGGATGGTCTTGATCAAATTACCTTAGTTTCTTCGGAGAAGTTTCCTCATCTGTACAGTAAATATAATAATAGGGTTTACTGCATAAGGCTGTTGTAAGTTAAAATATATAAAGCACTTAGCATAGTGCCTGGAACATTGTTTTTATTATACAATAAGTTATAAATTTTTGTTACTTTCTTCTGTTTGTATTCTATTTATCTTTCTCTCTCAAAAAGGAGAAGTAGGGACTTACTGCAAAAATCTAGATTTCTCAGTATGTACCCCTATATTTTATTCATGTCTGCCTCAGAGAAAGCTGAATAACAATAATAATCTTCAATTCACCACTGCTAAATCATGTCTTCAACATACATTTGTGCAGTTGATTTTTTTTTAACTTTAGATAAAAGCCTTACATTTAATTCTATTTCATTTCATGCAAACACCATAGTGCTGAAAGTATGCCTGTCACCCCAGAAAGGGGAGATGAAAAGTAGAAAAGCCTTAACTTTATCAGGCTAGATCACTCTTCCATCACCAACATAACCTTCCTCATTCTCTCCACTTCTACCACATGGATTTTGTCCATTACTAAGCCTGGTCTACTAGCTCCCTATCAATTCTGTGAGCCTAGGGCAGTCTGAGTTTGCTTCTTTTGCTTGCAGTTAAGGAGCCTGTTTCCTTTTGGAGTAATGAAAACATTTTAAAATTGACTGAGGTTGTGACAGCACAATTCTGTAATGAAAATGAGAACCACTGAGTGTACACTTTGAAAGAACTGTATATGGCATGGGACTTTATAACACAGTGAATCCCGTGGTAGATGATGGGCTGTGGTTAATAGCACAAATATGAGAGCATTCTCTCATGAACTATAACAAATGTATAATGCTAATACAGGGTGATAATAATAGGGTGGGTTGTAGGGGTGGAAATACACCGAATATAAGATATTGGCTATAGTTAGTAGTAATATTTTAACAATGCCTTTTCATCATTTGTAACAAATGTTCCACAACAATGCAAGGTGTTGGTGGTGGGGTGATGTATGGGAGCCCTATACGTTATGCATGTTTGTTTTGTAAGTTCACAACTTATACTATACACTTATTGTTTATGCATGTGACTGTATGAATGATATACTTCAATAAAAATTTTTTTAATGAAAAAAGAAGACTGTCAGGGAGTGGATGTAGCTCAAGTGGTTGAAAGCCACTTCCCATGTACAAGGTCTTGAGTTCAAACCCTGGTACCTCCTTAAAAAATAAAATAAAAAAGCCTGTTTAAGATGTGCCACTAACACAGTCTCTTCCACCACCACCACCACCACCACCACCAGCAGCTTTCTCATCTTTCCCCTATCTACCAGTCCTTTGATCATCCACATCAATCTCAATAGTTGTTTTTCTACCTGGCTAAACCTGCTACCTGCTGCCTGCTGCCCTGAGGGTGCCCTCATGGCCCACACTGGGGTTTCTAAAAGTGTGGTCCTCAGATAATCTATTACAGAATCATTGGGTGAGGATGTGGAGGGCTTAAAATGCATATTCTTAGGTCCTACCACAGGTCAATTGAAAGAAAGTATGTTAGCAAGCTTCCCATTTGATTCTTATCCATCTTCCCAAATCCCTTTCTGGAAATCAGTTATTAACAATTTGTTACTTTCATGGCTGGCTTCACAAGTCACAAATTGGAATAACGAGGCAGGAATTTGCTGTGGGGATTTGGAAAAATCATCTTCCTTTTTTGGACCTCCATTTGTTCTTTAGTAAAGCAAGGGAAGTTAACACAAAGGTTTCTTCTTGGTCTATTACTTATCCAACGGGAGATGGACTTAGGTCAGAAGTAAGGGCATTATGTCATACTGATACTGACCAGTTCTAGAATCTCAACACTTAAATTATGTTAGTGTCCTTTGAGGTAAGCACTGCTGCTGCCAAATGCTTAGGGAGGCAAGAATCAAGACCGGACAGAGGACCTCACTGGCTCATGATCCAAACAAGAGGATAAAAAAGCAAAATTTGGTTGATGGTCAACAGTCACTCACAAATCTGTTTAGATATCTCTTAAGGCCTATTACTCCAGGAAGCCGACCAAGACAAATAAATGGTGACCCAGTTCTGACTAAACCTTGTGACTGTCTTTGATAACAAACATCTGGGGATGAGGAAAGAGGGAAGCCTTACTTCTGTGTCCTAGAGAGGACTTAGGGGACTTGGGCAGCTGCACAAACATGAGCTGTAATGACCAGTCAGCCCCCACTGGCCCAGAGTGTAGTCAGTCCCTAGATATCAGTCTTACCTACTTCTTACAAAAAAATTCATCCTTGCAAACAACCGGTCTCCCAGGTGAGTCAGCTGTTCTCTGAGAGGCTCTAACCAGCTTTGGACCAATCCTTGGTCTTGTTCCAGTCCTGAATTTACCATATAATTTTAAATCACTTTGCATTTGTCATCCTAAAAGCATGGGGGCCTTTTGCCTTTGCACACAAAATGAATGAAAAATGAATTTATTAAATATAAAATACGTTCCAAAATATAAAATATGGAGGGACATACTTGCTCCAAGGGAGGACTGCCAATCGGGAGTCCTAAAACTCAGGTTCTATTCCTTGCTTGTTCATTGATTTATTATTAATGTATTCATTTGTTTATTTGTTCGGTCAACATTATTGAGAACTCTCTGTGTGTTAGGTACTACCAGGCTAAACAGTGAGGACCCCACAGTGAAAAAGAAAAACTCAGCTCCTTCCCCCAAGGAGTTCCGTCCAGTGGAGGAGAAAGACAATAACCAAAATATAAACACAGTTTAAACAAATAGTTATTCAGTTTCAATTTTTATAAATGTTATGGAGGAGGCATGCAAAGTGATATGAAAATATTTGGTGGCTGTACCATTTCTATGCAGCCATAGGTTTCCCTGAATTTTGAGCTTGTTCTGCTCCTACATCATTTGTATGACAATTCTACTGGATGAATGAAGACCTTCAAATTTATTAGGCTTCAGTTTGCCTATCTGTAAAATCGTAAGATTGTGTTAATGAACTCCAGTGTCTCTTCATTATATTATGATTCTTGTATATTTATTATACAATGATTCTTGCTCCTGTGAGTATATATAAATAACTGTGTTAATATATAGCGCATTATGAAATGAACTTAGGGAAAGTGGCATAGAAAATAGGGTCTCAGTGCAGAAACTACTAGGGGGATGGTCCTCACCAAGGAACCGCTCCTCCCCCTGTACTTGGTCAGATGCCCCACATCCAGCCCACATCAAGACCATCTCTGGATTGGCAGTTTCAAATTTCCTTCCCCCATCCAAAAGCATATTTCACCAGTGTGCAGCAGGGGTTAGGACATGGAGAAGAGTGGCATGGCTTTTTTCCCTGAGGCATTGCAGAGCAAGGAGGAAGTGGCAAGGAGCCAATGATGGTAACTCTCTGGGATGAAGCAAACAGGGGTGCCTATGTGGATAAGGATGCTGGGGTTCATCAAGAGTCCAGGGGTTCAGTGCCTAGAGAGAGAAAGTGAGTCACGAAGCTCAGACTTGAATTCTAGCCTTGCAGTGCAATTTCTATTTAGTCTTAGTCAAGTTATGGAATTTCTCTGGGCCTTGGGCACCCCCTAAGTAAAATGAGAATAAAACTACTTTGTCTAACTAGCTTGGTGAAATTAACATGAGTGCCTACTATCCACAGTGTTTTAGAAAAGGAAGAAAGAAAAGATTCTAGGTTTCTCTGCTTCAAAACCACGTCTCTCTCCACCGCTGTTATAATAATTGTTGATCTCAATTACCCACAGTTTATTATGTCTTGTTACATTACAGCATAATGCCCATCTTGGCAAAATTTAACAACAAAAGCAAAAAACTATTTTTCTAATCAGTCTAAAACTATATATTGTAATTGCTATGATTTTAGAAATAAAATTGTAGATCATCAGCACCAGAAAACCTTGGAGATAGGCTAACTAACCTTCCATTTTACAAATGAGAAATCCTGGTAACCAGAGTTGGTAAAAGACTTGAATGAGCTTCTACAATAAATTAATAAATTAGATAATAATTGAGCTCCATTCCTAGACCAATATTTAGCTTAGAAAAGTTCTGAACGTGATTGTATATCAAAACCACTTGAAAGGAAGCAGATGTGGCTCAAACAGTTGAGCACCTGCTTCCCACATGGGAGACCCTGGGTTCAATTCCC
>JAQZBX010091369.1:0-12400 GCA_029593785.1 Cabassous unicinctus
TGTAGATCAGTTTGGGTAGGATAGACGTCTTAATGATACTTAGTCATCCTATCCATGAACAGGGAATATTTTTCCATTTATTTAAGTCTTCTTTTATTAATTTTAACAGTGTGGTGTAGTTTTCTGCATACAAGTCATTTACATCTTTAGGCAAATTTATTCCTAGATATTTGATTCTTTTAGTTGTTATGTAAATTGGATTTTTTTTGTTGATTTTCTCCTCGGATTGCTTATTGTTGTGTACAGAAATGCTACTGATTTTTGTACATGGACCTTATCACCTGCAGTTTTACTGATCTCATTTATAAGCTGTAGAAGCTTTGTTGTAGATTACTCAGGGCTTTCTCTGTATAGGATCATGTTGTCTCCAAATAGTGAAATTTTTACTTCTTCCTTTCTAATTTGGATACCTTTTATAACTTTATCTTGCATAAGTGCTTGAGCAAGTACTTCTAACACAATGTTAAATAGGAGTGGTGAAAGTGGGCATTCTTGTCTTGTTCCCAAACTTAGAGAGAAAGCTTTTAAGATATCACCATTGAACATGATGTTGCACTGCATTTTACATATATACCCTTTATCATGTGGAGGAAGCTTCCTTCTATTCCTCTTTTGTAGTGATTTTTTACCAGGAAAGTGTGCTTTATTTTGTCAAATGCTTTTTCTGCATCTATAGAGATGATAATGTGATATTTTTCATTCCATGTCTTTATTAATCTTCTCAAACAACAAGCTTTTGGTCTTATTTTTTCTATTGCTTTCTTATTTTCTATTTCATTTAGTTCTGCTCTAATCTTTGTTGTTTCCTTCTTTCTACTTCCTTTGGAGTTAGTTTATTGTTCTTTTTTCTAATTCCTCCAGGTGTGCAGTCAGGTTTTTGCTTTTAGCTCTTTATTCTTTTTTAATATAGGCATTTATGACAATCAGTTTCCCTCTGAGTACAGCTTATGCTGCATCCCATAGGCTTTGATATGTTGTGTTGTCATTTTCACTCATTTCAAGGTAATTACTGATTTCTTTGAGATTTCCTCCTTAACCCAATGTTTGTCTAAGAGTGTGTCATTTACAATGTTAGTCTAAGAGTGTGTTGTTTAACTTCCATATCTTTGTGCCTAATCTGGTTCTATGTCCCTTACTGATTTCCAACTTCATTCCATTTCGTTCAGAACAATTACTTTGTGTACTTTCAATCTTTGTGAATTCATTGAGAGTTGCTCTGTGTCCTAGCATGTGGTCTATCCTGGACAATGATCCATGTGCTCTCGAGAAGAATGTATATTCTGCTCTATTTGAGTGTAATGTTCTGTATATGTATATCAGGCCCAGATCCTTTAACACATTATTCAAAGTATTTGTTTCTTTATGGATTCTCTGTTGAGATGTTTTGCTTAATTATGATAATGGCGTATTAAAACCTCCCACTATAATTACAGAGGTATCTATTTTTCCACTTAGTTTTTCCAGTGTTTATCTCATGTACTTTGAGGTACTCTGGTTAGGTGCATAAATGTTTAAGATTGTTCTTTTTTCTTGATCTTCTTTGTCTCTTACAATAGTTTTGCATTTAAAGTATATATCATCTGATATTACTATAGCTACTCCCACCCTTTTTGGGTTTTGTTTGCTTGTAAAACTGTTTTCCAACCATTCACTTTCAGCATCCTTGCATCTCTGCATCTAAGGTGGGCTTCTTGTATACTGAATATAGATGGGTGATATTTCCTTATCCGTTCTGCCAATCTGTGTCTCTTGACTGGTGAGCTTAATCAATTAACATTCAATGTTATTACTATCAAGGAATTACTTACATTAGCCATATTTTCTTTGGGTTTATGTATGCTATATGCTGTTTTTATTTCTCTTTTTATCTTTTTAGTTGTTCTTACACTCTCCTCCAACTCTCTCTCTTGTTTTTTCCTTTTGACTTGCAGAACCCCCTTTAGTATTTCTTGTGGTGCAGGTTTCTTATTGACATACTCTCTTAATTTCTGTTTATCTGTGAATATTTTGAACTCTCCCTCATTTTTGAATGCCAGCTTTGATGGATAGAGAATTCTTGACCAGAAATTTTTTGGTTTTTTTTTTTCTTTATCACCTTAACTATGTCATACCACTGCCTTCTTTCCTCCATGGTTTCAGAAGAGAAATCAGTGCTTAATCTTATTGAGCTTCTCTTGTATGTGATGGTTCTCTTTCCTCTTGCTGCTTTCAGTATTCTCTTTTTGCCTTAAGCATTGGACAAGTTGACAAGTATATGTCTTGGAGTAGGACTGTTAGGATTTATACTGTTTGGGGTATGATGTGCTTCCTGGACATGTGCATTCATATTTCTCAATAAGGTTGGGAAGTGTTCAGCCATTATCTCCTTCAACACTGCTTCTGTCCTCTTTCCCTTCTCTTCTCCCTCTGGGAATCCTATAATGCATATGTTTGTGCATTTCATGTTTTCATTTAAATCCCTATGTACCTGCTGGATTTTTTCTATCTTTTTATCCATCTGTTCTACTATCTGTCTGATTTCACTTGTACTGTCTTCCACATCACTAATTCTTTCCTCTGCCTGTTCAGATCTTCCAGTGTATTTTTGATTTCTTGGATTGTGCTGTTCATTAGCATCATATTCATTATTTTTTATGTATGTTTACAATTTCTTCAGTATGTTCTCCCAGTGTCTTCTTAATATCCTTAATCTCTTCCTCCATTTCATTATGTTGGTTCATGATATTTGTTTGGATATCTCCAATTAGTTGTTTCATATTCTGCATCTCCTCTTGGTTTTTAGTTTGTTTGTTGGACTGGGCTGTGTCTTCCTGTTTCTTAGTATGGCTTGTAATTTTTTGTTGGTGTCTAGACATCTGATTATCTTGAACGATTTCTTCCATTGAATAGCTTCTCTCTCTATGGTTTTATTTTGTTGTTTTTGAGTGTGGTAAGAATTCATTTTGACACTTCTTTCCTTTTATTCTATTTCCTTGTTGTTGTAACTTAATGTTTTGGCTTCTTCATCTCTTTGTCCCTCACTCTCCTGGGAGTTGTAAAGCAGAGTACTGGTCTGCTGTACCCCAAAGCTGGTCACCAAGGCAGCTTTTGGCTCTTTCTCCATTGTTTTAGTGAGAACTGAGCCTTATCTCCCTAACCCATTGGTCATGTTCCCAAACTCCAGGCCATTGTTTTTGCATGTAAACATCACCCACAGCTTCAGCTGCTGCTGCAGTTTCTTGCTCCTGTTTTATTTCTTCAGAAATAAAATGCTCACTAGATGCATGGAATATATTTGTTAGCCTCAGGGAACATTGGTTTCAGAGATAAGTTCTCAGAAGTTAAAGATTAGATTCAGGGCTGCATAGGAAAGTAGAATTAAACTTGGCTGTGGAGGAATCTGAAAAATAATGATGTGTACTCCTAATGAAAAAAATATTGGGACCCAGATATTTAGTTAAAGTAAAGTTTAACCATCAAAGAATAGAATCAAACTCACCTGGACAGTGGGGACCCTGGAAGGAATGTCAACACCAAAGATCAGAAGTTCAGCCCCAATATACATGCATCCCAACCCCCAAAGTTGCATGAAATCAATGAGTGGACAGTGAGGGTAGTCAGCTTAACACACAGGGCTTCAACTGGTCTGCACACTCTTTTCTAACTTACTCCCTCAAATTATTCAGTGGAAAATGCTCTTAGTCAAAGTTTTCTTTTTTATCAAAAGTATTTAAATACAATGCACATATGCCATAAATGTAGATTCTGGACTGAGATAATCCTTACGATGAACTTCCAGTATATTTGCTAGTGTCACTTTTTAGGTTTTGGGAGAAGTGACAGATTGTGGGAGATTAATTCACCCTGATAGATCCTTAAAATAAGTTTTTGTTTTAAAATTCAATAATCCATTCCATGGAATGTGTCAAAACTATAGGATAAAAATATTACCTATCAATAAACTATTATTATCTGAGCACCTTGCATCCATTCATCAATCTAATCACTCATAAACGTTTACTGAACAACTTACTATGAGCCATAATTTGTGAATAAACTACAATCTATGTCCTTAGGGAACTCATAGACCTGGTAGGAGAAACAGGCAAGAGCCAAATGTCAATTATAAAATAGCATCATAAGAATAATGAAAAGTAGGAATAAGGTCTAAGGCAGGCTGGAAGAAAAAGGAAACTGTCCTTGAGGAAGTAATCCAAGATTTGTGACATAGTAAAAGAAGCAGTCAGCAGAACGTAAATCATGCACGTATAAGTTCAGAAGCAAACAAACAAATGAATGGACAGACATAAAAATAAACACCAAAATAAGGTTAACAAAGAAGTTTGTGATATTTGGAGGGTTATTTGTAGAACTAGGGGAGAGGACTGATGTGAGGTTGGGGAAATAGACAGAGGCAAATCATGAATAAAAAGGAGACTGGATTTTTGTTGGGAAGGAGTAGGGGTCAATTAGGGAGTTTAAGAAGGTTCTAACTAACTCAATATCTTAGAGAATACCTGTCTTCTCTCATTTCTTTTATTATCACAACTGCTTACTACATTTCTCACTTTCCCTGTATTTATTCTATTTCTGTTACTTCCCTCATTTTGCTGTCTTTTTTCATCATTTCTATATTTTTTCACCTGTGAAGCAGATCTAACAAGCCATACATAAACAACCAGAAAGAGTTTTCTGTAGTGTATAATATTATATTAATAACCTTCCATCAAATGTGAAAAAAGGAAGCATGCTATGTTGAAGAAACTAGAGAAAAAAATACCACATATTGTTTGACTTCATCTATGCAAAATATAAACACAAATAAATTATAGAGATGGACATAGATTAGCAATTATGTATGGCAGGGAAAAGAGAGAGAGATTAAGAAGTGACTACTAAGGAGTAGGGGTTTTTTGCATGTTCACTTGGTTTGCTTTTGTTTTTTGTTTTTGTAATGAAAATGCTCTAATATTGATTGAAGTGATGAATGCACAATTCTGTGATTTTACCAAATGTCATTGATTGTATACTTTAGATGAATTGTATGGTTTATGAATATGTTTTGATAAAATTGATTTTAGAAAATGCAAAAAAAATATATATATATAATATTTGTAACACAGGATGGACCCACCATACTGGGAATTTGTTCCATAATGTTAGCTTTGATCTTTGATGAGAGAATTGTAATAAACTTTAAACTTCATTTTATTTACTTCAATGTTTGTGTGGTATTTTTTAATGTAACACGACATCCACCTTGAATGTCTCCTTTTGTATTTTCAAAACCTATACTTTTAAAAATAAACATTAATAATTTTTAAAACACATCTAAACTGCAGAAGTAAACATTTGGGGATGTTATAGTAATCCTTAGTCTACATTTTAAGAGATTAATAGTTTTGAAAAGTTTGACATTTTTCCTTTAAGATATTTTTATATATGCATACACTGAATCATACTACTGGTTCTATTATACAAATTTTGTTTTTCACATCCAATCTCTGGAGCATTTGTTATAAATTAGCTTTCTTTGTTCCTTTCAAATAATACACATTACACTAAGTGTATGAAATTTTGTTCCTGGAACTTTCTACCTATAGACCAATGGAGCATTTCCTCCTGGCCTTATCTACCCTTTTAGGTATAGAAATTGTCTAGGAAACTTCGTGGTTATGTTTACAGTAACTCCGATGCTCATTTTCTTACTCGTAGGTACTTCCTGTTAGCCAGCCCCTCATTTATTGATTTGAGTCTTTCTACAATAATGGTTCTGAAGATGATTTCTGGCCTGTTTTCTGGGCACAAAATCATATCGTTCCAAGGGTGCATCATGCAGCTATTTGTCCTTCATGTCTTGGTGGATCTGAGATGGTGCTGCTCATAGCCTTGGTCTTGGATGGTTATGTGGCTATTTGTAAGCCCCTCCACTACCTGACCATCATGAGCCCATGGATATGCTTTTTGCTTCTAACTTGTGCTGTGATTATTGGTCTGATTCACTCTGTGGCCCAGTTAGTTTTGTTGTCCATTTGCTTTTTGGTGGCACTAATGAGATAGACAAATTTCACTATGACCTTACTTGGTTTATCAAGCTTGCCTGCACAGACACCTACACAATGGAGTTCATGGTTACTGCAAAAAGTGGTTTCATTTCCATACTTCCATACAGTGACTTCATGTCACTGTAACAGATTTTTCTTTGGCCTATTCATCTTTATCTGTGTGTGGCCATTTCCCACTGTGCCAGTGGATAAGTTTCTCACTGTTTGCAACTTTCTGATTACACCCAAACCTAGCCATTTACACATTGAGAAACAAGTACATGAAGATGGCACTGAGAACACTGAGTTGTCAACTCCTTAATTTGAATAAGGTTGCCTAAATAAGTGATGAGAAGACAAGTTACATTGTGTATTTTCCAACCATTTCAAGTAAGGCAAACACTTATTCATAATTAAGCTCACCTCACACATATTCATAATGTGTGCTGTACAGACAATCTTACTGAATAAATATGCTAAGATGCTAGAAAATATTGGACTGTTTGATCCAAAATGAAAAATTATTCATGTGATTATATATTTTATTGCTCATTCATGGACTATTTTAATGTACTATAGAATTTTTAATACAGAAGGCATATATTTTTGGTGAGGTCATATTTTAATATCTTATAGATGATTTTGAAACCTTTTAAGAAATTCAAACAAAAGTACTCTATTCACAGAACTACCATTGGATATTGATATTTTCCTCTACTTATGGATTGGAAAACTTTCTCATTTAAAAAGAAAAATAAGTTCTTTTTTATTTTTCCTTTGAGCCAAAACAATGTCTTGCTTCATCTTGATTTATGTTTTATGATCATTGATTTATTACTTGTATTGAAAAATGTTCAAAAGCAGTGGTGGCTGGCCTCAGGATGGTCTTGGGTGGTGTCCTCTCCATTGGTGAACTTGTTGGCCTGAGCAATTCGTCTGAGGTAGTAAAAGCTGGGGCAAACCCAGTCGTTGAGGAATGACAACCAGAAATCACCTCTGTCCCATCCTTGGTACAATTTTAGGATTAGCTAAGTATTGTTTGAGCATTCCTGGGTCTCCATGGTATCACCTTGTGGGTCAGTAAGCAAGCCTTATGACCCATGCAGCCAGAGTGAACATTGCATCAATTGACAAGTACTGCTTCTGGGTCTTCTCTTTTATCATGACAGCCAGACTTGGTGTTGTTTCTCCCTTGTTGAGTGATTTCATAATGCTTTCAGTTCCACAGGGGTCCCATTTGGCATGGGCAACTGTTTTAGTTTGTTAAAGGCTGCCAAGCAATATACCAGAAATGGCTTGGCTTTTACACTGGGGATTTATTAATCTAAATCAAGGTATCAACAGAGGATGATTTCTTCCTGAGCTGCACCTGTGGGCGATCAGGCACATGGTGGCAATTGGGCACATGACAGCATCTTCTCACTTCTTCACTCTCCTCTGGGCCTCAGTGCTTTCAGCTTCTGGTTAAAGTGGCTTCTTGTCAGCTTCTGTGTTCTGTTGATTTCAACTTCAGGCCCCCGGGGCTTTCTTTCTCAGCTTCTGGGTTCCTCTCTATCTCTAAAGCTTTTTTATGTGTCTGTGGCTTTTTATTCCTCTGTTTATAAAGGACTCCAATAAGAAGATTAGGACCCACCTTGGGTCATGCACTCTAATGAACAGCCCTTAACTGAAGTAATTTAATCAAAAGTTCCCACCTACAACAGGTTTATACACACAGGAATTTATTAGTTCTAAGGAAATGATATTCTGGGGTCCACCCAGCTACAAACTGTCACACCCACCAAGGAAGCCAAATACTTGATCTTATTCCAGGAGATAAGAGATATGATAAAGAATCCATAGCTATAGTGGAGAAAGTGAGAGTAAAAGATCCAACCATTAGGGGCAGTTGTTTAATATAAATTATTCCAATAGTCTCAAATTTCATGGGAGTGGAGGAATGGGCCTTTGATCTGCAGGAGGAGTTGGGGGTTTTCTATAGGGGTCTCCTATAGGGTGGCCACCTGGGCCTGATATCTCAGTATCTGTCCCCCCACATCCTGATAATAGTTCCACCCTTTCCATAGCCTTGTGGATAATATGAGCCATTCTGAAGATGTTGAAAAACACTGCCAGGAAATGTGGGGGAGGGAGCGACTTATGAGAAATTTTTCCATGACTTAGTGTCAAAGGAGACCTCCCCAGACCTAGAGATGAACTCCAGGTCTCTTTTGTCTAAATGGTCAAAGAAATGAGCCCATTTCTTTATCTCAATCTTTTAAAGTAACAATCGGGCCTCATTAAGTGTCAGTGTATTGTAGCCTTGACTACAATATATGCTATGGAGATTGTTGCTTCTTTTTTTTAAGTCTATAGGGAAGGAGCCTTCATTAGTTCACTTCTCCATATGCTGTAGTAACCCTGTAAGTTGTTACTATTATTTCTGTTAACAGTTATCTTTTAAATCAATTTTTTAAAAAATTAAATTTTACTTTACCTTCATTTTTCCATTCTCAGAATCTTTCATTTTGTCAATCTAAGTTTCTGAACTATATCAATTTACTTCTGCCTGAAGAACTTCTTTTTGCATTCATGTAAGTTAGATCTGCTATTGATGAATTCTCTCCATTTTTTTTCTCCTTCACTTTTTTTAAACAAATCAAATTTATTGATACATATTAATTAAGCATAAACCCATCCAAAGTGTGCCAACATTGGTATTTGGTGGAATCACATATTTGTTCATTCATCACTTAATTTTTAGAGCACTTTCATTTTTCCAATAATATTAATAACAAATAAAAAACAAACAAAACTCATCAATTTTCAATCTCTCTATGCTTCCCCTGCCATACATAGCTGCTATTCTCTTTCCTTCTCTCAAGTATATTTGTATTCATATTTTGTACAAACCATCTTATATATGCAATAGCACCCATATTTGTGTTTTACATGAGATTTCACTGTCTTACACACCCCATGTTACAGCTTTTACTTCTAGTAATATACATGACCTTAGAGTTTCCCTTTCAACCACTGTCATACTCATATAATAGCTCTGCTAGTTACAAATACCATGATGTGTTTTTACCATTTCTATTCATTTCCAAAGTTTTACAAACAACCTTTTATCCAATTCTGCACAGATTAACCCTCAGCTTTCCATTCTCTAGTCCCCTTCTATTTTCTGGTGACCTATAATCTAATTATTAACTCCATGAATTTATACAATATGTTTAGTTCATAATAGCGCAATCATACCATATTTGTCCTTTTGTGTCTGCCTTGCTTCATTCAACATAATGTCCTACAGGTTCATATATGTTGTCATATGCTTCATGACTTCATTTCTTCTTAGCACTGCATAATATTCCATTGTATGTATACATCACAATTTGTTTATCCATTCATTGGATGATGGACACCTGGGTTGTTTCTAACTTTTGGCAATCATGAATAATGCCACTATGAACATCAGTGTGCAGATGTCTGTTTGTGTATCTGCTCTCAATTCTTCTAGGTATATACCTAGGAATGGTATTGCTGGGTCAAGTGGCAACTCTATATTCAAATTCCTTAAGAACTGCTCAACAGTCCTCCACAGTGGAGGTGCCATTCTACAGTGCCACCAACAGTGAGTAAGTATTCTTATCTCTCCTCATCCTTTCCAACATTTACAGTTTTCAGTCTTTTTAATAGCGGCCAGTCTAATAGGTTTGAAATGATATACTTTCATAAAATGATTTGCATTTCCCTAATCGCTAATGGTGTTGAACATTTTTTCATATGTTTATTGGTCATTTGTATTCTTTGGACAATTGTCTTTTCAAGTTAGTGCCCATTTTTTAATTGGGTAGTTTGTCTTTTTGTTGTTGAATTGTATCGTCTCTTTATATATCATGGATACTAAACCCTTTTTGGATATGTGATTGCCAAATAATTTCTCCCATTGAGTCAGCCTTTTCACCCTTTTGACAAAGTCCTTTGAGGTGTGAAAGTGGTTAATTTTGAGGAGGTCTCATTTATCTAATTTCTATTTTGATGCTTGTGCTTTGGGTGTAAGTTTCATGAAACTTGCTTACCACAAGATCTTGAACATGTTTTCCTATATATTCTTCTAGGAGTTTTATAGTTGTCATTTTATATACACTTTGAGTTAATTTTTGTATAAAGTGTGAGTTAAGGGTCTTCTTTCTTTCTTTTGGCTATGCCTATCAGGTTCTCCACACACCATTTGTTTAATACACTGTTCTGGCCCAGATGCAAGGACTTGACAGACTTGTCAAAAATCACTTGACTGTAGATGTGACAGCCTATTTCTGAGTTTTCAATTTGGTTCCACTGGTCAATGTGTTTGTCTTTATGCCAGTAACACATTGTTTTTACCACTGTAGCTAAGTAATACACTTTAAAATCAGGAAGTGAGAGTCCTCCAACTTGGTTCTTCTTTTTTAAGATACTTTTTGGCTGTTTGGGGACACTTTCCATTCCATTTCTGGAAAAAAAAGCTGTTGGATTTTTATTAAGATTGTGTTGAATCTGTAAATCAGTTTGGGTAGAACTGACATCTTAATGATATTTAGTCTTCCAATCCATGGCACAGAATATCCTTCCATTTTCTTAAGTCGTCTCTGGTTTCTTTAGCAATGTTTTGTAGTTTTCTGAATATAGGTCTTTTCTGTCCTCTGCTAAGTTTGTTCCTAAATATTTGATTGTTTTAGTCACTATTATAAATGGAACTTATTTTCCTGATTTCCTCCTCAGATTGCATGTCAGTAGTGTATAAAAAATGGTATTGATTTTTGTGTTTGACTCTTGTATACAGCCACTTTACTAAACTCATTTATTAATACTAGAAGCTTTGATGTGGATTTTTCAGGAGATTCTAGATATAGGATCCTATCATCAATGAATAGTGAAAGTTTTACATCTTCCTTTCAGATTTTGGTGCCTTTTATTTCTTTATTTAGCCTAATTGCTATAGCTGGAACCTATAGCACAATATTGAATAACAATGGTGACAATGGGCATCTTTGTCTTTTTTCTGATCTCAGTGGGAAAGCTTTCAGTCTTTCACCATTGAGTACAATGCTAGCTATAGGTTTTTTCATTTATGCACTTTACCATATTGAGAAAGCTTCCTTTTATTTCCATCTTTTGTTGTATTTTTATCAAGAAAAAGTGCTATGTTTTGTTAAATGCTTTTCTGCATCAATTGAGAGGGTCATGTGATTTTTGTTCTTCAATTTATCAATGTGGTTTATCACACTAATTGATTTTCTTGTGTTGAACCTCCCTTGCACAACTGGGATAAAACCCACTTGATCATGGTGTATAATTCTTTTACTGTGATTTTGGATTCTCTTTGCAAGTATTTTGTTGAGGAATTTGCATCTTTATTTATTAGAGATATTGGTTTGTAATTTTCTTTTTTCATAGTATCTTTATCAGGTTTTAGTATTAGGGTGATTTTGGCTTCATAGAATTTGCTTGGTAGCATTATTTCCTGTTCAATTTTTGGAAGAGCTTGAGCAAGATTGGTATTAGATCGTCTTTGAATGATTGGTAATATTCACCTGTGAAGCCATCTAGTCCCTGGCTTTTCATCTTTGGGAAGTTTTTGATTACTGCTCAATCTCTTCATTTGTTATTGCTTTGTTGGGCTCTATTTCTTTTAGGTGGTTCTTGTGTTTCAAGGAGTTTTCCCATCTCTTCTAAATTGCCTAGTTTTTAGCATACAGTTGTTCATAGTATCCTCTTATGTTCTCTTTTATTTCTGCAGGGTCAGTGATAATGGTCCCACTCTCATTTCTGATTTTATTTATTTGTGTCTTCTTTCTTTTTTTCCATGTCAGTCTACCTTAGAGTTTGTCAATTTTGTTAATCTCAAAGAACCAACATTTGGTTTTGCTGATTCTCTCTTTTGTTCTTTTCTTCTCAATTTCATTTTATTTCTCTCTGATTTTTACTATTTTTATTATCTGATTTTTATTATTTCTTTCTTTTGCTTGGTTTAGGATTAGTTTGCTGTTCTTTTTCTAGTTCCTCCAGGTGTGCAGGTATAGGTTCGATTTTAATTTACTTGTGTTTAATGTATGCATTGAGAGCTATAAATTTCCCTGTCAGCATTGCCTTTGTGGTGTGCTATAGGTTTTGATAGTTGTGTTCTCATTTTCATTCATCTCAGGATATTTTCTGAATTCTCCTGCAATCTTTCTTTGACCCTCTCATTAGCTGAGTGTGGTATTTAATTGCCATATATTTATGAATTTTCCTTTTTTCCATCCATTATTGATTTCCAGCTTCATTCTGTTAAGAGAAAAAGTATTTTTGTATAATTTCAATCATTTTAAATTTATTGAGACTTATCTTGTTATCCAACATATGATCTGTCTTGG
>JAQZBX010091370.1:0-12398 GCA_029593785.1 Cabassous unicinctus
CTGCCCCCCGGCCCCCCTGGCCCCGGCCCCCTGCCCCCCTGCCCCCCTGCCCGCCTGCCCCCCTGCCCACCCAGGAGGGGCGGCCTTGGAAGCAGGGAGCGGGGCGAGGAGGGGCTGCGGGCCGGGGCTGCAGGGCCCAGCCCCCCGAGCGCCGGGGGCAAACTGTCTAAGGAGGAGCCAAGGGGAACCTGGGGAGGCTCGCGGCGACCCCGGGCGCGCCGAGCACCGCTCCCGCCGAGGTGGGCGTGCAGGGGCTGGGGAGGGAGAGGGGGCTGCCCGGCTCACCTGGTCTGTCCAGTCCGGGGCCCGGGACCCCCAGCCCCGCAGCGCGGCGGCGACCCCGGCTCAGCCGCTCGAGGACGCGAGCGGCATCTGCGCCCCAAGGACGCTCCAGGTCCCCAGACGAGGCGCGGGGATGCCGGGCCCCGGGGCACTCCCCCGCGGTGGGCAGACCCCGCCCCCACCCCAGCGCGCCCGCACCCGGAGCCGCCGCAGCCTCACCTCCCGCCGCAGCCTCCTCTTCCGCCGCCATCGCACGAGCCCCCCGGCCGGCTCCGCAGCCTCGGGGCGGGCAGCATGGAGCAGCCCCGGGCCCGCCCGGCCTGGCCCCCGCGCAGGGGCGCGCTCCCGCGGGGCTCCACGCCGTGCCGCGGCGGCCACCCCGCAGCCCCCCGGCGCGCAGCCGGCGCCGACCCGCCGCCCGGCCGGCCGCGGCCACTGAGCATGCGGGCTGCGCTCGCCCGCCCGCCCGCCCGCGCTGCCGCCGGGTCTGGGCGCCGCGGGGCGCCCGCGGGAGAGCGAGGCCTGGGCGCGGGGCGGGGGCGCGGGGCGGGGCCGGGCGAGCGGGCGGCCAGCACCGCGTCCCGGAACCCGCCTGAGTGAGGCTCGCCCCCTGGATGTGCGCAGGTGGGAGTTGTGGGCCCTCGAAGAGAGCGTGACGGTCTCGGTGAGGACCCTGAATGGGAGGGCGGGGGCTTGGCCCGGAAGGGCCTCCCTGCTCGCGCCTCTTTTCTGCTTGGGGGTGGCTGAGCTGCAGGAGGGACCGTGTGGGCGACCGAGGCAGGGCCCCCGGCGAAGCCGGCTTGGCCCCTGGATCAGTCGGGTCAGTTCACAGGCAAGCTCCTTCGGGGATGACTTGACATCCCTACATCCGGCGGCGATGTTTCTAGAACAGCCTGGGTCGCCCACCCCCCGTGGTCCCTACGCTGGGTTTGTTTGCCTAGGGGAGGTAGTGGAGGAAAGATCAGCAGAGAAAACACTGTAGCTTTGCATCCGTCAACCTAAATCTGATCATTTCCCACCAGGATTTTTAGTTCCAGCTGGGCACGGCTGTTGGAAGTGCTTCCCCAGCCAGAAGTAGGCACTGTAGCAAAAACTTTCCGTCTGCAGTGGGGACTGGGAGGTGTTGATACTAGAGGTGGAAGGAGGGGCCAAGGAGAACTGTGCTGCCAAAAAGCACAGGCACCAAGACACATCGCTACTCGGAAGCATTCCTGTAACATCTGAATCACAGCTTCGCTTTCCACTCCAAATTCCACCGACACCAACTTCTGCTGGCAGCTGGGAAAGGGCCCAACTGCCCAGGGCCTGGCAGCCGTCTCCCCGGCTTTAGGTTCTCTGCCGCCACTGCCTGCAAGGAGAGAGCACCTGCTAAATGCCACCTCAGTGGTGAAGTAGCCCTGCCAGGACCCTGGATAGACTTACTGCACTCTTGCACAGGCATCTTCTTAGGAAGCGATTTTCTCTCTATCATCTGTGAGCCTGACCAGCCTCTGTGAGCTGAGCTGAACGTCTCTAATTCCTGCCCTCTCTGGAGGGAAGCAGTGAGGTAAGGCGTATTCGGGCCAGGGTCACTGAGTAGGTGGTGGAGGCAAGATCCTGGAAGTCCTGTCTCCTTAAGGCTTCTCCCCGCAGTGTCAGGGAAGCTCCCTGTGAATCACTGCAGCCCTCCCTTCTCAGAAATGATGCTTCACTTCTACCAAATGCCTGAAAGCACGAGAGGAATCCAGAACCTCACACACGACGGCAGGAAACGCACTGCACAGCGAAAGCGGGAGCATTGCTCAGCTCTAAAGCCAACTCGCTAATTCTTTATGTTCTGGAGCTTTCTTTTCTAAGACACGATTTAAAAAAAAAAAAGAGCAAAAAATTACTTTCTCACCCAAAGGATAACCCAGAGAGAGAGAGAGCCACACAATATCGTGACAGATGGCTGGGAAGATGATCTCATGTTTTCAACCAGTGGTTTTCTCGTATTTTCTCTTTGGGCAAAATGCGAGAAAAGCAATTTGAAGTGTGACTTGCAGACTGCACGTTCCTTCTGTCGACACGGTTCCTCTGCCAAACGTCGGGGAATCGTTGCTTAGCCCCTGCCTGGACTTAGTGTGTTCATTCCTTTGTCCCACTGCTAAGTTCTCAGGCTAGAACAGGACTATTTATATTCTTATATATAAGAATTTTTACATACAGCATATATTCTATATATTCCTTTGCCCCCTGGAATTGGGAACCACTTTCCTGACTAGCTATAAACTCCCATCCTTTCCAACCTTTTGCTGGAACTGTAACAATGTAATTTAGTTTGGGGGTTCCCCTAACATCACTTAGATATTTTAGTTGGTCTTGGACAACAAAAAAATCCACCAGCTTCAGATTATAAATTGAAGATATTCTTAACAAAATAAATACTCTGCCCCAAAATAATAGCCGTTATCAAGCTCCTGAGTGACTGGGGAAATAACTAAATTACATGTATTGAGAACCATCCTCTCCCTCTCCACACCCTAGGAGTGTGCTACATGAAAGGTCAGCTTGAGCTTGGCCCACGAAGGAGAGAAGCGGAGAAGGAACCTGGGCCAGTGCGTTCATGAGACGGGAGGGAGAGGGCGATGGAGGGGAGGCGGCGGCAGCTGCCGTAGGGAGTGGAAATTTGAGGAAGGCCTTTAGACAGGGTATTTGGGGAGCTCTGTTGTGGAATGCAAACCCTCCTGCATTATTTAACTGGAAAATAACAACTTCAGCAAAAACGTTCCTCTTCATTGCCTTTGGAGTTGTATTTATTTTTATTAGAAAACACTTTGAGATTAGCCTTAGGAGGAAAGCAGGGTAACCCACAAAATGCAGTTATGTAATTCGTTTATTCACAAATACTTCCCGAGTGCCTAGTAGGTGCCAGACACTGGTAAGCATTGACTTTACCTACTGTGTGTCAGGTACTTTATACAGATGTTCTCATAACAATCTAATGAGACGAGTATTGGCAGGTATTTCCTTTTACAAACGTCCAACCAACTGGAGCCTTAGCGAACCTGCGGAATTTCAGACCCACCCAGAGGTTCCTGTTTAGTAGGTCTGGGGTGAGACACATTAAATCCCTTCTTCAAATAAGCACCCTAGCTGATCTTGAAACAGTTGCTCCGAGTACTCTACTTGAGGAAACATTGCTTTAATTGATCAAAAATGAGTTTCTTAAGCCTCGGTTGTCGCAGGGGGTGTGTGTGTGCGTGGCAGTATTTCTACTAGCCAGAGGACCCGTGTAGCAATAAACTAAAGTTCCTCGACAACTACAGGGAAGACAGGAATAAGGGGTTTCTGTGCGGCCTCTCTCTAGAGGCAGGGTTTGCGGAAAGTCACTTTTCCCTCAGGCGATATGTGTGTCAGTGACAAGGGCTGAACTAGTTTTTACTCTCGCACGTTCTGGCCGCGCTTGGAGCAGGTTGGTGGCCCTCTTCAGCCCTGCTGACAGTGTGCACAGCTGTGTAGGAGGGCTCTCCACGTTCTGTTCACGATACTCTACCTGAGAGGACAAACACTGACAGTGTCTCTTCCCTATATGTAAAGAATTCAAAGTCATCCTATGCTGAGAGGTTTGAGAACGCTTTAATATGAAAGATAAAGTAACTCAGAGACAAGTGTGATAGTACAGCCTCACCTGAGTGGTGTTCTGATTTCTATCAGTCAAAGCCCACCTTCCCAAATTAGACGATGCAGTTGAGCCCATCCTAATTAGCCCACCCCACGTTGCCTGGGTCCTGGGAAGAAGTAAGTTGATGAGGGGTCCTGTTTTTGATCAACAGCTTTGGGGTAGATGATGGAACAATGAAGAGTTGGCCTGCTCTGATGAATAGGAGCTGGGAGGAGTGGAAAGCACAAAACAAACAATACAAGCCCTGGCGGCTGGGCCATACACCCACCCAGTCTGTTCTGAGATCCAACCCTACCACTCTGGCTCTCCGGAGGACCGAAATCTCCGGAGGCCTAGCAGCATGGTTCTCAGTGCCCATTTTCCCGATGGGCCAGGAGCGATGTTAATGCATCGGCCTCCAGCCATGTGTAGGCGGGTGCAGATCCAGCCACCGAACCATTGCAGCAACCACGTGGCACCCTTTTGATGACCTGTAGCTGGCTAAGAGAACCCCAGTTTGGTTCTTGTATCAGGTTGCCTTGTGCTTTAGGGGAGCCCCCACCTCAGTCCCAGGGACATGACCCTTGCTTCATGTTAAGCCAGTTATGGTAATTTCATCTCTTCTCCCCCCACACCCCTCAGGTAATAGTTTAGGAATGGGTGGATGCCACAATCCTGGCCAATAAACACTTCTGGAGAAGATTCTCCTTGCTCTTAAAAAAGGGGGTGCCCAAGAACTAGTCTCTTTTTAAGGTGGTGCCATGCAAGTCTGTGCTGCTTGGAGTCCCGCAGCCATCCAGCCTCTCTCAGCGGACAAGGCCAAGGACAAAACCAACACTGACGATGACAGTGCAAAAGGGAAAAGAACCTGGGTCCTCAGTGATGGTTTTGAGATGCTAAACTGACTCTCCTGGAAGCTCCCTCTCTTGGGTCTTTGTGTAACACAATATATTCATTTTCCTTATTGTTGAAGCCATTTTTACTTGCATCTTCTGTCACCTGCAGTCAGAAGAACCCAAAGCGACACCTCTGACACTATTCTCCTGCTGTCTTAGATCTCCTGCTGTCATTAAGTTGGTTGTCAGTGAAGCATGCGCCACGAATTGGGGCTGTAGAAGGCGCTCTGGACTCGAGTTCAAGGGCATTTTATTGCCTGTGTTCTGGGAAAGTCACAATCACTCAGCCTCTAGTCATCATCTGAAAAATGATGGTAATTATGTTTACTTCACAGAGTTGTAAAAAACAAAATGCATAATGCAAGTGAAAGCATTTTGTAAATGGTATACATTTGTAAGTTCTTTCTAGCCATGAGATGCTCTCGAAGGAAGATGAATTTAGTTTCCAAGTTTGCTCTGATACCCACATATGGACAGTTAGTGCTTCCGCTGTTTCGTCATGTCCTACAACGGTTCTCCTGAAATGATGTATGTCAGGGAACAAGTGGAGTCACTGGCTCAGAGCCTCTGGTCTGCAGGCTGCCTGCAGAACCTGGACTTGTGCATCCCCAGTCAAGTGAGAGACTCTATAAACCTCATACTATTTACAGGGATCTCCTGTTGGTTCTGTTTCCCTAGAGGACCCTGACTAATACATATGTGATTAAAACCGTCTTTAGGAAAATTAGTGGGGGAGTTGTACATAAGCTATATATGCAGCAAATGCCTAAAATTATAACTTACAATTTCTGTAACCATGTTTTTGTCTGCAGATCTGAACAGAAATTTTATAATTCAAACTTGTTCAACTATCTTGGTTGTTTAAAAATAGCAATTGTTTATCTTGTACTTGATGTTATAGTTAAAATACTCTTTGAGTTTTGGATAACACATCTCAAATCTTGAAAATAGAACCAAAAAACCTCACCAAAAGAAATTTTGTAAACATAAGCTTTTATTCTTGTCTTACTTTTAATGAAAAGCCCTCATGCCACCAAAACATTTTTTTTTTTAAAAAACTCAGTACAGAACTCAATAGCCTGATGAGTAGTTTTCTAGACAACTGCTGAATAATTTGTATTGCTTTCTTTAAAAAAAAAAAAAAATCTATTTTTATTACATTATTCTTTTTTAAAGCAGCAATATCCCCTCACATTTTCCATAAAAATCTAAAATATATCTAGTAGTCTCAAGTATCTTGTGTTTTTGTTTGTTTCATTAAAAATTTTCAGAAATAAGTGCACTTCTAAAGAGAAAATAAAATTTAAATAGAGACAAGGGGAAATAATCATGGTTGTAGCAAAACAGTGGCTTCGAATGTTCTGAACCTTAATAATGCAAAGAGAGAATGCACTTAGTAGCCAGGGACCTCTACTGTGTAAAATCTCAATTCCTTTATTTATACGTCATTAAAAGATGGATAGCAGTTTCTCCTTCCAGTAGAGACTGATTGTCTAAAGGTTTACTACAATAAACTACCAAAAATAAATGTTCTTAAAATATTTTTAAGTTCACCAATTTACACAGAGCTATGCGGGTGTTTAAAAACAGAAAAACTATGTTAGTTTAGAAATTAAAGAAACCCTATCTTAAGCCTTAGCAACCAGAGAACATTTTTAATATTCCACAGTTGTTACTTTCCACTCAAAAAATTAGTTTATTAGATCAGCCATATATAGTCCATTCAGAAGAGGCTGATCTATAAGCAATTCCTTATTTTCAGACAGCACTGTTTTAATAAATTTAAAGGAGATTTAAAGCTATGTTAATAAGAAATGCATGAAAGAAAAAAATAACATAACTTGCTTTAATACAAAGATTTTTAATAAAAAAGTCAAAGTCTACATTAAATCAGGAAAGCAATAAATCTGAGTTATACAAGCTTTCTATATACTTAGAAAAAACAAAACACAGTTTATAATAAAACTCTTTTTAATTCAAAATAGAGTCCAATTTAAAGAAAATGTCATTATGCCCAGTTGATCACATGGTGTTTTGTCATTTAAATTAAATGGTTCACCTGAAATATGAGAAATGTATTATACTGAAAATTCCATCTCAGGGTACTTTTGCAAATTATCTGGTTAATTTTCATCATGAATCAAATTCTTTGTTTCCAAAGGGCAGCCACAGTCTTTAACTGCTTTTAGATAGGCACTTAAGAAACGCTTCTGATGAGGAAAAAACCCCAAAGATTGTGAATCATCCTGTTAACTCCTGGGAAAAATGAGACTCTAAACAAAGCAAACTTTCCAGAGCTCCCCCTTCCACTACCTAGAAATCATAATTATTTCCAGGCTTTTCCTGACAATAATAAGAATGAGGGAAGGACATTAAAACATTCTATTCTTATGCATTTCAAAAAGTAAACTTAGGTAATTCGGTGCCTTTATAAGCACTCTCTCAACTTGAATTGGTATTTCAGTGTACTACAATAGTTATCATAATAGAATCAGAGAAGGCTGCAATTCCTCATATATTACCCAGTCACTATCACCCTAGCAAAACAGTCCTTTTATGAAAAAAAGGCAGGTGGGGGGAGAAAATCTCATAAACCCTGACAAATGCAAAAGATATATATATATATATATTTTATTAAAGGCAGTTAGAAAAATCAGTTAAATTGAGATAACCCAAGAGTTCCAGTAACTTTCTCCTAGATACTTAGCCACATGATCCAGATAAGAAAAATAGATATGAAATGTAATAATTTCTCAGCAAGTACTTAAAACCAGAAGAAAGAAAGAAAGAAAGAAAACAGAATGGGGGTAAAACCCAGGATGGCCTTATTGAAACACTGTGGAGCTGCCCAGCAGCCATGCTTGTAGAAGCTTTTGTAGATTTGCATAATGCTCCTATGCAACTCTTCCCCATTAGGAAGAGCATTCCTATAAATAAATCATTTTAGGTTTTGAACACGGATCAAGTGCAATGATTGTAATTGTTCTATCTTTAAAAAAATTCTACCAATCAATAGTTAAGACTAATATTAGGCATTTGATAAGTATTATTCCTCACCTAGTACTTATGAAGCCCAAACTTCAGTCATTTTAGAATTTAAGTGTTGAGTTAGAAGACATGATTTCATCCTTAGAGAAATACCCAAAGAATTTGATGCTGACATTATCTTCCCTGTTACCCAACAACAACCCTCCAGGCCTGCGTTTACTTCCTCAAGTCCATCTACAGAACCACAGTGATGCAGCAAAGCACCCACAGTGCTGCCCTTGCATAAGCTGACCCCTGGCCAGGTCGTCACGTCTGACACGGCATTCTCCCAGGAAAGTAAAAGTCTCAGCTGTGAACGTCCACTCTGTTCAGGATCTTTGGTACGTTTGGAGTATAAGAAAATAAATGGCACAATAATACAAGTACTATCCAAGAAAAAAAATTTCATCAAAAGAAACAAAAGCTAATGAGCCATGATACGTAACAGCTTCCTAGAAAACCAAAGTCAATAGCTTTTTGCTCGCTATGAATCCATGTACATGATCAGAAGTTTGACCTTTAAAAAAATAGTTTAATAAAAATACACTAGTTCTACAAGCAGCCTTCATGGTCTTTTCTTAAATTAAACTCACCATAATCAAATGAAAATAATGCCATGTCCTCTTATTAAAAAAGAGGTCCTCTTGTCACAAGAAAAGCAACTTTACATTTTATATAATACAGTACAGTACATCTCCCTATGAGTACAAAGACTACGTATATAAAGGTCATCAGGATTTCTGAATGCAAAGTAAAGATATTAGTGGAGTGCTTGAGTGAAGGTGCTAAACTTCCTCTTCCTTATTATAAACCTGCCACTCCCTACTGTGGAGTTGGTGTAATAACACGTGTAATAACATGATAAATTCTATTTTTTTTTTAAATAACCAGTGTATTTCCTTTCTAAAATTTCTTAAAACCATTACAGAAATTGTCTTCGTATATATTCTATAGCTGTCCAAACCAACAGGGCAGTGTTCTAACACTAACTATGGAAAATGGCTTTTGCTGATTATCTAGACCCGCAATTTTGCGGTAAAGCAGCACTACTGCATGTTACTGCCACGTGAGCCTGTGCTGCTTTAGGTGATATGTGTGTTTCTGCTGAATTGATCAGCATGTTACAGTGCACAGCCACAGGACACACAGACAGAATGGACCTTGATGCGCATGTAGGCAGTGCAGTTAGAAAGGGATGTACGTTCCTTTTATTCCAGTACCTTAGTATAATAAAGTTAACAAAAATAATAAAATATTACAAAAAAAAAAAAAAAGCCAGCTGGCACTGCCAACCAATTCCTGTAGTAGTCTTAGAAATCCTAATCCTGTAGAATTTCCTCTTGTAGTAGATAAGCACCACCGTCCTCGGAAGTGTTTCAGTGTATCGTTACCTACGCCAAGCAAGCCTGGTGATGCAGCGACCTGAGTTCTCTTGGTTGTGAGCACATGCGATCTTTATTCATAATTTCCCAGCTTTCATGTAGGTGGGGATAGAGCCACGCTGAGTCAACCCTTCAAACCTCTTATAGGTGTAATTGAGAAAAACCCAGTCTTTGGATTTGTAGTCTGGTTCTGTGGTATTTGGCACTAGAGATAGAAAAGGGAACCAGAAACAAAGGAATTTCATTAGTGAAAATGATACCATATTCCTGGTCTTTTAATGGCATTAGTCATCTTGTAGACTGTCTTACCTGGTTGTAAAATATCAGACTCGGGAAAGTCATCGAAATTTGAAGTGTCATCAATGCTTTTGATTTCTATAGGGATTGCTGCCGGCCTCTCCCTATAAAAAGAGTAGTGAGCAGCCTTGGTAAATTTTTTGAAACTCTTAATTTTCTAATAAATAATTCATCTTGCACATTCTGCTTTCCCTTGTACATTCTGCATGCTGTTCTATAGGTATCAGAAGAACAAAAGAAATTTATTGTGGATTTGAAAATAGTCAAGATTTGGAAATAATTTTTATAAAGATATATCCATTTACTAGGAATTTTTATGTCTTTGTACCAAGATTTTCTCGTGCTTTTTAAATAGAAAAGCAAGAGCTAATGAAAGGAATAGTAAAACAGAAGAGATTTTATTGAAAAGATTTTATAACTACATAAAAGTACTTCGGGTAGTGTGCATATTGGATCCTACCTAAATGATTCAGGAATAGAACTCTTCTAGTAGAGGATCCAGAAATCAGAAGTCATTTGGAAAATAAGGGGTTTAACGAGTGAATGGACTATACATTTGTGATGAAATCTGAATGCAAAAACTTCTCAGTTATGTAAATTTTAAGGGACTAGGGGACATTAGGATTAAAAAAGCCAGTCATGAAAATGCCTTCTTACCATACTAAAAATGTTTAGCTATAGAAAAAGTAAAAGAAAGCAATCTTTGGCTTTAGTAACAATCAGTCTTTATTGCTTTTAGGCATAAGGCTGTTAGCTTTATTTGTTTGACAAACATTTATTGGATGAATTAGGTGCTGAGTTTATGAAATTACATAAACGCATGTATATATGTATTCCCAGAATTACTCCAGCTTACTTATACTTAATATGCTGACTTCAAAAATGAATAAGCTCCCTGGACAGAGCCAGAGGCCCTGCAGCCTGGAGCAACGATGCTGCGTCCTGCCCGTCACTAGCCAGCAGCATGAACCTGAGCAGGCATGTCGGTGCACTGGACCATTAGTCCCTACGCGTCCTTCCACTGTGGTTCCAGGAAGGAGGTGACAGGTGCAGTATAGGATGGGGTAGCATGGAGAGCCAGGCCTCCAGAATCACTCTCCACTTCCAGCTCTGTCATCTACCAGCTTTGGCACTGGGGGCAAGTTACTTAACTTCTCTATGCCTCAGCTTCCTCATCTGTAAAATGGAAATAGTAATAGTCCTTGTTTTATAGGGTCTATTGTGAGGATTAAATGACAAATGCATCTGAAGTACTTAGAACAGTGCTGGACAAAGTAAATGCTCAAAATCTGCCAGCCAGTGTGAGAAGAGGTCATATGCCTGCTCTCTCCAGTGAAGATGCAGCTTGAGGAGGTGGCAGTTAAGCTGTGCTGCAGGATGAAAAGCTGCTGCCTGACAGAGCAGGGACAGAGGAGCCTGTCAGTAGAAGGAACAGCGATCACCAAGCCCTGAGGAAAGAGGGAAGAGGGCGTGGGAAGATGCACTGTCCTCCTGAGGCAGGAGCCATACCCAGCAGTCCCGAAAAGCAGTTAAGGATTCTTCACTTTATTCTGCATGCAAAGGGAAGGAGGAAAGTGGCATGATCAGATGTATATTTCTAAACTGCTACTGTGTGGAGAACAGACCAGAACTATTGAAAGTAATTTGGTTAAAGACTGAAAAAAGGCCAATGCCCACAATTAACAATTATAATCAAATAAGTCACTTTCATTATTTATCCTCCACAGACACATACCAGTGGAGGAGGCAGGGAGTTAAATAATGTATCTTATTATGAATAATATTATTATTATGAAGGAAAACAGTATGGTATATTAGAGAGAAGACAAAAATAAAGGATTAGGAAATCTCTAGAACTTCCTGACAATCTTAGGCAAGTCATTATCTGCAAAAGTGATACTAACTACTGGGTTATAGTGTTGTTTTTGTTTTCTTTAATATACTACAACATATGAAAACACTTCATAAACCATAAAGCACTATGTGTTAGTATGTGATAGACTAAAATATTAGTTATTGACTAAATGATAGTAAGGACAGAAATGTCTGGGGAAGCTGGCATTCTGTAGTGAACTGAAAGTCGTGTGAAATGTAAATTCATCTTTCCTGCACCAACAGCCTTCCTCCCGTAACTGAATAAAAGAATCTGAACAGGTGTACAACGTGTGGTTTCATTTCTCCTCTAACATGGGCAGTGCCTGAGTCACATAAGTGTAGCCCTACAGTCCCACTGGCTTATGTAATCCAGCAAACACCAATTTAACAACGTTGTAACAGTGATACTTCTCGTTTTTACGTTAGCAGGTCACAGGCAACTTAATCACGAAGTCCAGACGTTCGTTTATATGCAGTCCTCTCCATACTCAGCCTGTGAATGTACCTGATGTGTCCCCAGTCTACACCTTCAAAGAAGGGATGACCTTTTATTTCTTCTACTCCACTATTTCCAATTCTATTTTCAGAATCAATACAAAATCTGTAATGGTAACAGAGAAATGAGCATAAGCAGGTTACATATAAAGTATTCTATTAGTTATTTGAAACATTTAGTCTTTTTAAAGAATTATCTATTTTTTTTCTGTTTACTGAAGTTAATTGTGTTGTGGGAAATATGGGAGAAAATAAAAATCATCTGTAAATGTACTACTCAGAATACAATTATACTGCCACTGTAAATAAACTGATACATTTCCTTCTAGACTTTGTTGATAATATTTAAAATACTTATTGATAGAGTAGTTATTATTTCAGGACAGCTTTTTTCACTCAATAAACTGTGAACATCTTCCAAAGTCATTAGATATTTTTCTACAACATTATTTTTGAAGTTTGCATGTGGATATATTATTTTTTTAGCCAGTCCACTATTATTGAACTTTTTTTTTTTTTTTT
>JAQZBX010091371.1:0-12397 GCA_029593785.1 Cabassous unicinctus
TAGTGACCGCTAAAAAGGAAAGTATATATTCCCTTGGCTCTTTTGTCTTGCAGAAGCTCATGTTTGATTTGATTGTAGGGGTGTGGCTCTCTGGAAGAAGGTGAGGTGAGCTGTCCCCTTTTGGGACCCACAGCTAGCTTTACACTCCTGCATGGGAGCCCTGGCAGGAGTTTCCCACTCTCAGATAACCACTACCCATACTTGTGATGTGCTTCTAGAGCTGGCAATCTTCGTCCCAGTGTCCGTGAGTGATCGAGATAGAGCAACGATGCTGATGCTCAGTTGGTTGTCATACATCTAATTTGTCAATCAAGTAGCCCCAAGCCTGCCACACCAGGCATAGGGCTGGATGCCAAGGATATAGTGATGAACATGACAGCAGTTGGCATGCACCGCAGCTCTTGCATGCTTGGCCTGGAAGCAGAGCAGGGAGTGGACAGATGCCTGCCGGGCACAAAGCCTCAGGCTTGCCCTACCACAGCCTGCCGGGTTGTGAGTTTCTGCAGTGCTTTAGCTCGTCTGGCCTAACCCTGCAGCCATCCAGCAGTGCTTTGTGGGTGTCTCCTGTGGGCCTGGGCTCATGTTGGGCCCTGTGGGGGTCCCAAGAGCTGGTAGCCACAGGTCTTCTCCCAGAGAAAATGACACTCACTGAACATGTGATACATGTGATACATACTGTGAAGGAGGAGATGACAAGAAGGCAGGCTCTGTGTGGACTGTGACACAGCATACACGTACATGAGGGATTTCTGAAAGCAGGGACCTGAGCGGGGAGACGATGCTGTCCACTGCAGCCAGCTGCTGTTCAGACTCAGCTGTCAGAGAGCTGATTGGAAAGGGCAGGAGCTCCCTCCGTCCAAGTTGTCAGCCAAGGGCAGGTTCAGGAGCAGGGCCAGTGTCCAGAAGGCTTGTTTCACTAAATAACCTGTGGCTCTGGGCTTTTGTCATGAAACAGCTGACAGTGTTTTTCTCATAAATATGCATCCCCAGCAGAGGGCAGGCTGCTGTCTGTGAGACCTGGTATGAGTTTGGCGTCCTGTGGGCCCAGTTGTTGTCATGATGAGCGTTCTCTTCTACCCCTGGGTGTTGCCTGGAGAGCCTTTCGGCATCTCGTACTTTCACTGAAACTGTTAGAGCACTCCACCCTTACTCATTGGCAATTTATATGGAGACCATTATTTTTTTTCCTAGGTGCAGTGATTAGGGATATTACTGAATAACCAATATTTTAAAATTTGCTATCCTCCAGTGAATAAAAGCCAACTTAGATATTTTTTCCTTTGTTTCCAGGCAAGCCAATTTTTTCAGTTGATATTCACCCTGACGGGACCAAGTTTGCCACTGGAGGACAAGGTATGTCTGTGGGGTGGTAGAGGGAAAGCAGCCCAGCCTGCCACCCACTCTGCCTCTCACGGGTCATCTAATCAGCTGGAGATAGACTCCTGCTACCTTCCAGTAAGGATGTGACTCAGTTTAAAATGGACCATAATGTAATCTGTTATACCAACAGGTTAAATCAGAATCCTCTTTTTTTTTTTTGTCTTTGATATGGGCTCTCTTGTATCTTTTGGTGGCAGATTTATCTTTAATGCCTATTTCTTGGATTAATATTAAAGTTAATTGTATCCCTGAGTCCAAGCTTATTAAGCATGGAGAGTGGCAGGGTGGGCCCATCCATGGGCAGAGCAACAGCTTAGAGGTGGGGGCCCTGGGCCCTCATCTTGACCCTGCCAGCAGTATTCTGCCTCTGAAAAAGGGTAGTGAATGATTAAGCAACTAAGTCAGTGTAGTTATTTGGCCTATTGTCTGGTCTCAAAAGAGTTCACCTGGGCTGGAAAGGAGGTATACTGTAGGCAAGTGGAAATGTCCATACCATTTGAAAATATGATCCACAGTGTTATTTGTGTACTCCATCCAACAGCTGTTGCAATTATCATAATAACAGAGTTCTGTTTGGAAAGATAAGCTGTTTTTTTCAGGCCATGACACCAAGATAGCACAAATAGTCATGGCTGAGCCAAGCTCATGGGTGATCCACCCCAAAGCAGAGTCTCCCTCTGCCGAGGCCTCCTTGGATGGCATCAGCAAAGTGCCTTTGTGAGTGGTCCTCAGGCCAGGTGCTACAGGGCAGATTAGCTGCAGACCCTGCTACCTCAAGGGCAGGGAGCAGGACAGGAGGCCTTTCTCTCCTTCCTGGGTGCTGTGGACTACATCCAAGGGGAGCCTGTGGCTGTCATGTAGGAGTGAGAGCAGAGGAGGCCCTTGATGGCATTACTCAGGCTAGTAAGGTCCAGGAGAGATGTCTAGGAAATATTTTTAACCCTCACATACTGGCTAAGAGGCATTTCCAAGCATGGGTCATGATAATTTTGGCATGTGTGTTTCCAGGCACTTACTGGATTTTGTCTCTCTACAATATAAAGTTAAATGAGGGGCTGGACTTTTGTTAGTTATCAGTAATGGAAAGCATAAAAAGAGGAATCATTAGTAAGTGCATAGATATCTTTTTAAGCAGACCAGTATGTTAGGGTATGACCACAGAAGCCCTAAGTCCCCTCCCTTGGTTGAGCTCCCATTTATAGGTGACTGCACAAGGCAGATAAGGTAATGAGCCCTTTTTCCTGTGTGTAGGGCACATTTCAGATGTGGGTCCCAGAGCACCCAGTCAACTCTGGGAACCACTGTGGGTTCCAGACAGCTCCATGAAAGGAAGGAAACCCCAGTGCTTTTCTCAAGCCCAGACCTGAAGGGGTCCTGGCAAATGGACTTTCCCAGATGAGGAGTCTGAGTCCTTGGTAGGGATGAGCACTTTCTAGGGGCCCCTGTGGGGTCCGTATTAGAGGCCAGACTAGAGTCAGACTCCGTCTGATTTCTCTCCAGGGTTCTTACAAAGTCAGGTTGGCCTTGGCCTAGCACAAGAAAAGTGTGGACTCTTTGTGGTCCCCATGAATACTTGTTTTTCTTCATCTTTTCTGTAACTTATAGTAGTAATTAAATTTAATCAGCCTTCTTTAGATCTAGTCAATTATGATTTATAAAAGCTCAGTAAGGACTTCTCATCATTAATATTACTTATCATGTCAGTTTCTACTCCTTGCACATTGAGTTGTTTTCACTCCTTCATTCCAGGACAGGATTCTGGGAAGGTTGTGATCTGGAATATGTCTCCAGTCCTCCAGGAGGATGACGAGAAGGATGAAAATATTCCCAAGATGCTTTGCCAGATGGACAATCACTTAGGTATTACAGAGTGGCCCTTTGCAGGCTTTGCGTGTTGGCAGAGTGCCCAAGGTTAGCACGTGTGTTTATAATTAGAAAGATAAGGCCCCGTGCGGCGGTAACTCCCCTCGGCCTGCTGTCTGAAGGCACAGATGTTGGCTGCACACCTGGGTGAGTTATTCAGCAGAAGACTCGACCCGCCCACAGAACCACCTTTGGACAGTCTGCAGGTACCTCTGGTGATTTCCTGCTCATGAGTCGTTACTGCCTAATTCCATGGGGCTTTGGGGCCAGCGACCTGGAAGCAGTAGGGTTCTGGGGAAGGGTGCATAAAAGACAATTCACCAAAATGGCTCAGAGTGGGACTGTCTCCCTGGTTCTCTGCCAGGACCCTTTGGCCTTTTGTTAGTGTTGTGATTTCTTTTCTTGTTGTAGCACCTTAGTTTCTGGCCCCTGAGCATCAGAGTGACTGGACCAGGCTCTGGTTTCTAACCCAGCTGCCTCTCCTGAGATGCTCCGTTAATTTGGACATCAGTTCTTTCCTTTGCTCTCTGTATTCTTGTTCTCCCAACATGCCTCTGAGTGTCATCTGTCCTAGAGACCAAGCTCTCATAGGCCGTGCATGGGCCACAATTTCAGTAGTGTCCCGTATTTCAGGTCTCCCAAAGGTGGAGTGGGAATGCTTCTGGAGCCTCTGACCCATCAGTCAGGGAGGGGAGTTCTACTGATCATAGCTTTTAAGTGCAAAATCATCTGCAGTGCTGGCAAGCTTGGAAGATCGAATTTGAAAGGGCTGGCTCTGACGGGAATGACATCAGAGTTTCATACTCTACCAAGCTGCTCCCCGCTGAAAAAGGCCTCTTCGCCTTTTTTAAAAAAAAAGCATAATTGCTCCTCAGAAATGTAACTCATCAATAGACAGCCCTTTGAAGGAATTAGATATAGTTATCATTTGTCAGTTTCCTTGGAAATAAGCCTTCTTCTCATAACTGTGTCATTCTGCACAAGCAGCTCTCAGGTTGTGCACATTCCCCCACCCCTACCCACCTCAACCTCTGTTCTGGTCTTTACAGCACAAAGAGGTGAGTTCTTAAACGGAACCATTTTTCTGGGGCTCTCACACAGTAGCTGCCTTTACTAGATGAGACAGGCTAGATTTTATGACCCTTTACACCTTGACAAACCCTCCTTGAAGTGAAATGGCCGTGTTTGCTGGACTCTCACTACCCTGTGTTCTCTCCCCAGCATGTGTGAACTGTGTGCGGTGGTCAAACAGTGGGATGTACTTAGCTTCTGGGGGAGATGACAGACTGATTATGGTGTGGAAGCGGGCTACGTAAGCATCATTTTCCTTTCTTCACATTTTATTTCTAGAAGTTTCTTTGCTGCTCCTTATCAAAGTCACCTTCTCCACCCCTGCCATTGATGTCCCCAAAGCCCCGACTGCACAAATAGCCCATATGAGTCAAAAGCAGGTGGGGCCTGGCCAGGGAGTCTGGAGGCCACCGGCCCGCCTGTTGACCTACTTGCTGCCCTCTCTGGCATGAAAGGCCACTCCCTGCCATTGCTAACATTAATGGCTTATTTGATTTGTTCTTCATGTGAAATTTCCCATGGCTCCAAGTTGAGATGCTCTGATGGAATTAGGGGCAGGGGGTCCAGAGCCCACCCACTTTGCCATTCACCTCATTCTCCAGCAGCCTCAACCTGGGCTCTGCATCCAGAATGAGCTGACCAGCTAATTATCACCTGGAAAATTTTCTTTAAATGTTGAAGAAGAGTCTCTCAGGATAGGTCCTGGGAAGCTAGCCCATAATAAGTTCTCCAGGTGACTCTGGGGACCAGATCCTATATTTTGCTCAGCCAGGATGGCCCTACAGCCATGGCTTCCAAAGCAGAGGTGCCCTATCTCCTATGCCCCCCTGGCTGCCTCGGCAAGCTGTCCTCCTGTGGGTCTGTGAAGAGTTAACAAGAGCAAAATGTGTATTTAACAGGGCTCTGGGCGTTGGTGGCATCAGTGTTTCCCCTACCACAAACCCCACGGGGTCATTCACGTGGTAGGAATGAGTGCGGGTAACTCCTACAGTTTCTCGGCCTCATGTTGTAAGGCAGAGGCTTTTGATTGGTTACCAGATGACTCAAAAAGTACTTTTGTTTTTGCTACTCTAAGTAGGCAATATAAATAACATGTTTAGCCAACAACTTTGTAAACTGAAAAAATACAAAAGAAAAAAAATCCTACCCCCTAAAAAAAAGCCACAGTTAACATTTTGGGTTTTTTTTTTTTTTGCCTCCATCCTTCTGGATGTTTTCTCTACATAAATGGTATCATATTGTATATGATGTTCTGTGACCTGCTCTTTTCACTTAATTCTTTGTGAACATTTTTGCAGGCAGTGGATAATCTTTTACCATGAGATTTTTAATGGCTGTGTAGTATATCATCAAGTGCACCTACTGTGATTTACCTAATCGGCCCCTGTCCACAATTTTGTGCTTCTAGCCATTGCTTTTTTTTGCTTTGTCCTGTCTGCCATGATAAGCCATGCTGCAGTGAACATCTCTGTGCTATGCCCAGAGCATCCCTGAGTGCCTTTCTAACTCCTCTTTCACACAGGTACATCGGTCCCAGCACCGTGTTTGGCTCCACTGGTAAGCTTGCCAACGTGGAGCAGTGGCGATGTGTCTCCATCCTCCGCAGTCACTCAGGCGGTGAGTGGGGCTGCCTGTGGGGCTGGGCGGGTCCCCAGCAGCTGTCTCAGATCAGCAGCAGCACCTCCATGTCCCCCATGGAGCTACTTTGTCCTCCAATCAGCCCTGCATCTGGGCTATCCCTCCCCTCCCCCCAGCCACCACCACCATAATCAGTCACACCCTGCCCATCCCTCTAGGTCTGAGCAGTCACCGTCTCCACTGCCTGCTTCCAGCTGCGCTCAGTGCCCCCACTCCTGCCCTCATGGGGTGTATGTTTATATCTTTAATGTAGAACTTCCCACGTTGTGCTGTTTATCCTGGTGAACTGAATCAGTACCTTCATCAGTGGATCACTAAGTCCGTAAGCGCACTTTATTTATTCCACAGAAACCAGCACACAAGTGCCCAATGAAAAACTTTTTACTTGAACTTGAGTATGTTTGTAAAGTGTTTTAAAAAGACTTGGTTTGGAAAGAGCCACATTTTACAGATTTGGACTGTAGAGGAGTAAGATTGGTCTTCAGCAATCTAAAGCCATGTGCTATAAGCTGTGTTAATTGCCAAGGATAACAGGGTGAATACAATTCATACTTATCTTAGCCTGTGGGCTAGCCCAGGAGTGCTCATAAGGTGAGCATTATAAAACAGAGAGATTAAGTGTAGGGTTTGGGGAGCATACTGAGGAAAGAGGTCAAGGAAGTTTGTTTGTGGGTGACAAGTGTCTAAGCTGAGCTAACCTTAAGAATTGACTGCAGGGTTTTCCAGGCAGGGCAGACAGTGTGAGCAAAGGCTCAAAAGCTAGAAGAGACTTGGTGCAAATGATGAATTGAAACATTTCAGCTCTGTTGGATAGTTACATACAAGGCAGGGAGCAGCGCAAGGTGAGACTGGTGAGGTGCGCTGAGGCCAAGTCATGAAAGTTCCCTGTTGATGGTTGTGTCCTTCATCATGGAAAACAAAGGAAGCCATTAAAAGTTTTGAAGCCCAAGAGAAGGAGCTCATTCTGACAGCTAGGTGAAAAAGAAGGTTCTTGCACTGGTTCAGATGAAAGTTACAAGGGCCCACACTAGCTCTGTGATACTTGGGATAGAGAGGAGGGGACTGATTTGGGAAATAATTGAGGACAGGGCAAGGGAGAGATGATGACATGGAGATTTCTAGCTGGGCACCTGGGTGATGGTGGTGTCCTCTACTGAGGGCAGAAGGCAATGAGGAACCACAGGCTGTGGGGATGGATACCAGTTCAGGATGTGCCGAGTGGGAGGGGTGGGAGGTTGTCGTTGCTGAGCCTGGAGCTCTAGGGGAAGGCAGGGTAGGATTGAGTGCCTTGAGAGGCATCAGCTATAACCCGTTAGTAGTATATGCTCAGCAAATACTATGTAGAGAATATGAATATGAACAAACCCATCTCTTGGTGAACACAGATGGTGCCCATAGTTATGAAAACTGAAACTGTACCTTTCTATTATTGTTGATAACACTGAAAATGTGTGATTGAGCCTTCCTTATATTACAGCTTCTGGGAATGGAATCTAGTTGGGTTTCTCTGAAGCTTGGTGCAGCACTATCTTTGAGGGTGTTCAAGCATGGGGTGGGTCTCAGTGAGGACTTGTATGGGGTTTCCTTACCTGAGACTTGGGCCAAACCATCACCTTGACCTCTCTCCTACCCCACCCCACCCCACCGGCCTCCTTACCAGGCAGTAGGGTTGGCCCCCTTCAACTGGAGTGCCTGCCACTCGCTATGTCCTGTTCCTGGTAGCAGGTGTGGGTGGAACAGTTCAAGAAGAAAAATCAGAGAAGAGGCAGAAATAAATAAATAAGAAATTACTGGGTCTTTTTAAAGCAAAGTATGAAAACCATATACTTGGCCTATTTCATCCATTGGTAGGAAGATGGGAAGAAGTTAGAAGTAAGAAAAGAGCTAAAAGAAAAAAAAAAAAACGTTTAGCCCAGAGAGAAAAAAATCATCAAAGAGTGTAATGTCATGTTTATACTATTAAACTGAAAAAAAAAAATACTTCAAAGAAATCAACAGTTTTCTAGAAAATATGCTTTCAAAATTGATACCATAGGGTTAAGAAAACCTGAACGGAGTAATAACCGTTGAAGAAATTGAAAGCTACCTTCAGAAATGGTTCCTGATCTTAAATTGTTTATTGATGTCTTTTTTCAAGCCTTTTTTTTTTTTTTTTTTTAAGGAGGTACCAGGGATTGAACCAGGGACCTCGTACATGGGAAGCCGGAGCTCAACCACTGAGTTACATCTACTCCCCATTCTTTCAAGCTTTTAAGAAAAAAATTATTCCAAAACGTAGAAATATTTATTCTTCCAAGGGAGATATAACCCTAGATTTCCAAAGCCTAATAAAAATAACTATGAAACAAAAGTATAGTCTAATATGAATAAATTTAGAAAAATCAGAAACAAAATGCTACTGAATTTGACAATATTTGAAAACACTTCATTATGACTAAATAGGATTTACAACAGAAGAATTGTATAATACAAGGGAGTCTATTAATAGAATTCAACATACGAGGAAGTTAAAAAGAAAGACTATAGAGTCATCTTAGGAGATGCTCTGAAATATATTCTGAAAGGAATATTATATTAGTCAGCATCAGTCCCTAATAGAAATACTAAAAAAATGGCAATAGATGTTTCTTTAACATACGAGAGTCCTGTGTCTTTTTCAAACTGATGGCTAATATTACAGTTGAAAGTTAATCCTTTTTCCCACTTAGATCAAGAAAAGACAAAGATTGGTGCTCTCACTATTAATTTGTTGCTTTGGAATTTCTGCAGTACAGTGGAACAGAAATTAGAAAGTATATATATTAGAAAAGAAAAAACAAAAATGCCATGCTATGAGGGTGCCATTATTGCATCTTAAGAAAACCCAGAGGAATAAAGCACTTAGAACAAATAAAATGAGTTACTAAATTGGCCTCATATGGGAAAAATTTTGGTTACTTGGTTTTTACTAGTAATAGCCAATTGTAATGTCTAATAGTAAAAAGAGCTCTCTTATACAGTAGGACCAAAAATTGTCCATACCCAGCTCTAAAGAAATGTGTGAGATCTCACAAATTTTTTTGAGAGAGATAAAATGACTACCTCCAAAAATGGAAAGACTAAATAAAATAAGGACATTATTTTTTCCCAAATTAATATTTACTCATTGGTTTAACAAATTTTTATTGAGCAAATGATATGTGCCAGACACTGTTATACTCTCAAAGAGTTTACATTCTTATAAAAGGAGACAGGCAATAAACTTCTCATGTGAGAAACTAGAAGGTAAGAGCTACGGAGCAAAATCAGGGCGAGGGTGGCATTTTAGCCAGGGTGCTTCGGGAACGTCTCCCAGAGAAGGTGCCATGGGAGACTAAGTTGGGGTGAGGGGCCGAACATGTGGACCTCCTGGAGAGCCTTCCAGGTTCTGGGTATTTGGGAACCACGAGGGGGGCGGGGCACTAAGGCAGAGGGGGTGAGGAAGCCCAGCAGGGTCTGAGTGGAAGAGTGAAGAGACCTCTACAACACAGTGTAGAGACTGTGTTGCAGGGGGTGGTTAGGGCAGCATCAGGCCACCCAGTGAGGAGGTGAGAGACCACAGTGGCTGGGACCCGGGTCATAACAATGTGTGGCAATAAGTAGTCAAATGCAGATATATCTTAAAGCCAATGGGATTTCCTGGTGGATTGAATGTGGGATGTGAGCTAAACAGAGGAATCAAGAACAGCCTAAGGGGTATGGCTCGACAGTGGGAAGGGTGCTGTTGCCAGCACCTGAGATGGGGAAGGCTTTGTGGGAGGTGAGTTGGGAGAAAGTTTTAGTTGAGTTTGGACCAGGGAAGCTTGCAGTACCTATTGAAAGTGTCAGTGGACAGGCTGTATGGGCAGTTGGATATGTGAGTCTGGAGTTCAGGGCAGACGTCTGGGTGGGAGCAGAGGCCAAGGATGGAGCCTAGGATTTTGGGAGTGAGGAGCCAGCAAAAGAGGCTGAGAAGGAAAGGCCAGGTAAGATGGTGAAGAAAGGCATTTGAAGGAGAAGGGATAGTACAGCATGTTGCACGTTGCCACAAGGTAAACGGAGCACTGAGGATTGACCATGGGGCTTCACAGCATAGAGGCCACTAGTGGCCTTAACAGTGTCATTCATGTTGGTGTCATTTGGGTCAAGGCCTAATTGGAGAGTGCTCAGGAAAGACAAGATGGAGAAGAGCAAGGATGGAGCTGAACTGGACTGGGGCTGGGGTTTTGCCAGTCACATGGGAAGGCACAGAAAAAGAGCATGGGGTTGCTCAGGGTGCTGCATCGAGGTGCCAGCTGCATGGGGGTGTTGAGGATATGGGCACACAGTGAAGGGATTTCAGGATCAGTGTATCGCAGCACAAGAACTCTTGTGACTGAGTGAACTGGAAGTGCAGAGTGGGCGGTTGGAGAGGGGGCTTGAAATTAGACCAGTGAGAGATTGCAGATCTCTAGACATGACCTTGGGCTTGGGTGGCAAAGTTCTTGGAGGAGAGGGAAGAGTCTCTGGAACCAGGCGTCCTGGATGTTAACAGAATCACCATGTTGGGGTTACCAGGACAATGACAGGTTGGTGAGAGTGATGGTGACCAGAAGCTCCAGGCTTGGAGTAAGGGAGGCCTCAGGTATTTAGGTGATTGCAGCAAGGAAGAGAGAGGCAGGCAGTCAGTAGAGCCTAGGGACAGAAGCTTCAAATCTAGGGTTTAAGGAGAAACTTACAGAAATATATGGAGTCACTGCAGAACCTGGCAGTGCTTCCAAAGGGCATCTGGAAGGACAAACAAGGTTGCATATTAAAACATTCAAAGCTGCAGTCATGTAAACGCCATGGTTTCTGGGGCAAAACTAGCACACTAGGCTACAATGTACCTGTGAACTCGGAGTATTGTGAAGGAGGCACTGCTTATCAATAAAAATAAGGAATTTTCCCCCATATGTGGTGTAATAACCATTAAGCAGTTTGTGAGCAAGAGGAAATTAATTTATATCCTCACTAAATGCAGCATACACCAAAATAATCCCAGGTGTTAAAGAGATAAAACTTATAAATAATTAAACCAAGAGAAAACAAGTGAATATTTATCCAACCTCTAGCAGCAGGAATATTTTTCCAGGTTACCAGAGACAATAAAAGAAATCACAAGAGAATAACAGACCTCAATACATAAAACTCCTACGTTACAAAGGTAAACTGATAAGGTTTCCAACTATTGTCTATATTATATATGGTCCATGGAATTTGCTTAGAACATCACATCTCCTTTCTGGAGACCGCTTCTCTGTTCTAGTACTTGGGTCCTACGTGAAATTCTGATACTTACATGTTTCCCCTCCCATAATCTAAGCTCCTAGAGGAAGTTCTTGCTTTCTTCATTTTTATGGGCATGACATTCACTTTGTTAAGACTCACTGCGCAAAAGACCTCCCAGTATTTAGTCATGACATAGGAGCAGATTACTCCAAAAGGTCAATTTATTGAGAAAGTAGATGGATATGAAAATATTTCACTTTTCACTAATCAAGTTCAAATTAAATATAAAAATGTACTTAGGTTAGAAAAACGTCATAATTGATTATTAATAAAGGAGTTTTGAAACAGACATTTTGCTTCTAGAAGTGCAGTCATAGAGTTCTTTGAAAATCAGTCTACAATGTTAGGGGAATCTAGATCTTTGAAATAGTGACATCTTCCACCCAGGACTCCCACTTTGGGATATCAGTCCCAAAGACAATGCAAAACAGAGAGGGGAGATGACCTATAGACGTGTTCATTAGTGTGAAAAACAGAGCCTCTTGTTCAGTGTTCAGGGAGGTATGTTTATGGCATTGAGTGCTCCTGATGGAACAGAATGTAGTGCAGAAACAAAGATGCCAAGAAGGCCAGAGTGGGAGCTGGCAGTGGGAGGGGGGGCCGGGGGGGATGAGGCACAAAACCTAGAAAAACATGTAATCAGGATTTTGAGTATTCTGCTTATATCCCTGTTTAAAAGTCTACTAGAGAAGGGCTAGATCGCTATTAACTTGCTACTTTCTGTTTCTTCACCTCACCAACCACTGTACACCCGGCACTGTAAGAGGCACTGAGGATAGGGAGAGAAACATGTTTAGTCCGGCAGCAGCTCATCATGCTCACCGTCGGCACAGCTGACCTTGTCAGCTCCTTGCTGATGCCTGGCACTGCGCTACAGCAACTTCTCACATGTTATCCTCACAGTAACCCCACGGGGACAGGTGCCTCTACCCCCATTTTGCAAAAGAGAAAATGGAGTTGCAAAGAAAAGAGCATGATTGATTGTGTGGGGGCTTCATAGGGAGCAGGTGCTTCTGGAAATGTCTGAGAAATGAGACCCAGCTCATGAGGAGGGGGGACCCAAAGAAGGCTTTCCCTCACTCATTTATCCAGCAACTCTTTATTGAGCCCTTTCTAAGTGCCAGGCATTCTGCTAAGC
>JAQZBX010091372.1:0-12399 GCA_029593785.1 Cabassous unicinctus
CCATTTCTCAGATATCATTTTAACTGCTCCATAAACAGAATTGTATACCACTGAGTGTGTCTTTCTCTGAGACATTTTCTTTGCTTGGTTTTCAGAACACCACACTCCCTTGGCTTTTTTTTCCCCTACCTCAGTGGTCATTTGCATTGGGTCTTAATTGCTCAGTCCTTAGAATTTCTCTTCTGCTCTCTCTCTCTCTTTTTTTTTTTTTAAAGATTTATTTATTTTTATTTTATTTATCCCCCCCTTGCTGCTTGTGCTGCTGTGTCCATTCGCTGCGTGTCTTCTCTGTGTCTGCTTATCTCCCCCTTGCTGTGAGGTCTTGCCGCCTCAGCCCACGGCGCCGCGCGAGCCGGCCTGCCCTCACAAGGAGGCGCCGGGAAGCGAACCCGGGGCCTCTCATATGGTAAACGGGGGCTCTATCCATTGCGCCACACCCGCTTCCTGCCGTGAGGTTGCTGCAGCAGCCCACCGCACTGCTCAGGCCAGCGTGCCCTCACAAGGAGGCCTCGGGACGTGAACCCGGGCCTCCCATATGGTAAACGGGGGCTCTATCCACTGAGCCACACCCGCTTCCCTCTCTTCTGCTCTCTCTATACTTACTCCATTGAGGGCCTCATCCAGTGTCCTGGCATTAAATACCATCCGTAATGCAAGATCAATAAACTTAAGAAAAACTCTACAGTCCCAAATATGAATTAGGAGTTTCAGTCTTTATCATAGAGAGATATGGTGTGGATATAGCAATATAAAACTTCCCTGGCTCTCTTCAGTGCAAAGGCCTAGAAATAACTCGAGTCTCTTAAGTACCACTCCTAATAAAAAGAGCCATTACTCTTTGAAATATGCCTGATGTCAGGTCTGGGGATATAAGATGTCTGGAATATCTAGTCATACTAGAAAACATGGAGGCCTAGAAGACAATGCTGTGCCAGAAGGTCTTAGGGGACAACCTGAACAAGCTCCACCAGCCAAATATTGGACAAATTAAGCATTAATAAGAAAAATAACTGTAATTGTTGAAACATATAAAATGTTTAAAATTACAAATTCATAACACTCAAAAAAGTCACATGGTCACCTTTGGATGATTCTAAGGAACAGCTTCAATATTTTAAAACTTGGTAGGAGAGAAACTTGTACATTTATTTTTCCTTTCCTATTTAACATGTACATTAGGGTTATTAAAGGAGTAGATAAAGGCAAATTTCTATCTTTTCCAACTAATAAACAAAGAGGGGATGACAGATTTAAAATATCAAAATTTTCAAATCTCATTGAAATAATGAATCAAGGCAATAGTCATCAGTGACCAATAATACCACAAAAGAGAAATAGCCAGACATCCTGATGGAAGTTAGAGGTTGAAATACCACATTTGAAACAGTCCTTATCCTTTCCACTATACAGAACTAATTACACAAAAAAAGCTTCAAAGTAGATTTAACTACCAATTTACTGGAAATACAAGGAAGAGAAGAACATGTCAAATGACACTATAAACATACTATCAGCAAAATCCAAAGTGGAGAATATCATTAGGGACAAACCACCCAGTTGCTTTGCAACCACAAATTGCAAGGGAAAAATTTAGAGATGGAGAGATAAATTGTATATTAAAAGAAATTTAAGAAATGAATCAACCAATTACAATGTACAGACCTTGCTTGTACCCCATAAAAAAGAACAAATCTATGACAGACTTTATAATCCTTTTGAAAAATTTATAACCCCAGAAATGTGAGTGTTATATGGATATATGATGTACTAAGGAATTTTGTTACTTATTTTAGAGATGCTAAAGGTGTTGTTTTTATGGGTACTTCTCTTTTAGAGGTAAAGAATGAATTATTTACAGATAAAATGATATGTGTTGAATATTTTCAAAATAACTTTTGAAGGAAGTGTTGTGTTTGGAGGTATAGATGGAACAAGATTGGCCATGTATTAATAATTATTGGAGCTGGGTGGTAGGTACATAGTGTTCATTAGACTATTTTTTCTAATTTGAAAATGCTTGAAACTTTCCATAGTTGAATTTTAAATAAGTAAACTACAAATATAAGCTATTAGCAGATAAATCCCAATTTTTTATCTCTGCCCCAAGTCTTTCCTCTCTGTCATTGCTCAAGTTTTGCCTTCTCAGTGAGATCTTTGTTTTGTGCTACTGTAAAATAAAAAAGGAAAGGCAGAATGGTGTGAGCACAAAGGGTCAGCCTCAAGCACACTTTTGCTGCTCAGCATTAATTCTCACCTTTCTACCCCGATTTAATAACTAGAACAATATCACATTTTTCTCAAATATGATACAACTCTTCCTCATGAAAATGAAGACACTATCACACTAAGTCCCTTAGTTATAGTATTCGTCAATGGTTGATGTCAAACACTTCTTTAATTAGTCACATTTCCACCTGGATATTCTAGAACCTAAAATAAATTGGAAAGTTAATGTCCATCAAATCTCCTTATTTAAAACATAGTAGAAAATTATATATATATATATATATATATATATGAAACAAAAAACCAACAAAAGGAATTTGAAAACTAAATTGAAAAGTTTTTTTTTTAAAGCCAAAATACTACCTTTCCTTATATTAAATAGCACAGAAAAGAGAGAAAGGAAAAAAGAGAATTAATTGGGTATTATATAAACAATTATATAATAAGAGCAGCAAGGAGAAAATTTGCATTGTTGCTGCAATCTTCATTTCTGTAATTGGGCTAGAGATTTTCTTTGCCTTCCGTCAGCCCGTCAGCTGATGGAGGCTTTTTTACTGATGGGATGGCCCAAAACCTTATTCCTGAATCCCAGAGTCCTAAGTGATCCTGCCTTCACTGGGTTGTTCTAGCTCCCACTACATATACTAGTCAACACGGAAGTACTAAGCGGTGCCACAGAGTATCCTCTGGGTTCCAAATGCAATCTTTCTTGCCCCTATTTTGTAGCAGAAACCATGTTTCAACTTGATAAATTGGGATCAATCACTCTCTATGCTGATGATTCAGGGACATGAAAACAAAATTGCCAGGTGGTAGCCTCCACTAGTGTAATGGGACCACTGTGTTTTCTGGTGAAAATATCCCTCCCATGGAAAGTAATCCCTCTAGCCAAGCAGAACTAAACATTTCAGAGACAGGGAGTAAAATAAGCTGGTTATTATAATAGAATAACAATTCTCCCTTCCACCTCTGAATTATAATAGCTATCTACTCTGGTTATAGGTGAAGCAACGACGCCTTGGTAGGCAGGTAACTGCATGTAGTGTGTTATATCAGACCACACCCTATGCTCACAGAGGTTATAGCTGGCTCTCTAACTCAACTTTCAATAGGCCATTCCATCATTATTAAGACAGCCTTTCCTGCCTTCTCCTTGGCTGGTTTCTGCAATTGCACCACTAACTTCACTGTGGCACAAGCTTCTGTTACGTGGAATAACTGTGTGGCCCATCTGTCTTCATTTTCTTCACACTGTCCCTCCTCCTTTTCTCATCTGTGAAACACAGACTAAGATCTCCCAAAGATGTTCAACTCCCAATCCTGGAAACAGTTACTATGTTGGCAAAAAAGACTGTGTCGACGTCATCAGGGTTACAGACCTTAAAATAGGGAAATTATTCTGGATTATTTGGGCCCAATCTAATCACATGAGCCCTTAAGCAGAGCACTTTCTCCACCTAGAGGCAGAAGAGACGTGACAGATGGGGAAGTTAAAGTTTCAGTGCGATGAGGACTCACCTGCTGGTGCTGGTCTGGAGATGAGGGTGGGGGCAGACAGAAGGAATGCAGGCGCCCTTAAGAAGCTGGAAGAGTTTCCGGCCAACAGCCATCAGGGACAAGGACCTTAGCCCTACAACCACAAGGACCAGGATCCTGGCAACAAAATTAGTTCGGAAGTGAATTCTCCCCCAGAGCCCTCAGATAAGAGCCCAGGCCAGGGACAGCTTTGATTTCAGTCTTGTGAGACCCAAATCAGACACCCCAGCCAAGGCTGTAGATAGACACAGGCCTTCAATGAGTTCACTTCTAGCATCCACCAGGAAAAAGCCAGTCAAATTGACAAGACACCAAGGAGCTGTTTACCTCCCTGAGCTCTAGCTACAAAGTGGAAAGCACTATCCTTCCCCCCAATCCAGCTCTGTCAAGGTCCAGTAGCTTGACAAAGGTTGACAGAGGATCCCAGAGGCTTGACCAACTTCAAATCTGACCAATATCAGCAGAGGTGAGCCTTGGACTCCTTCCTTACTCCAGCAGTGATGTCAAAAAGAACAGTCAGGACATACAGCTCCAGGGCTATAAAATAAGCAAGACTTGCTTAATTCTAGTCTACCAAGCAGATAGTTTTATAATTGTTTAAGAGCTGATTCTGTTATTTTTCTTTTTATTGGCAGGGTCTGGTATCTTGCCTGAAGCTCCACCCCGTGTGCTTTGAGTGTAGGGGTGGGCTGTGGGGCTGGGCCAAGTGTGGATTAGAATGACCAAGGTCCCACTCTCCTGATCTCTGAGGCTCTCTACTACAGGCAGTGGGGGTGGCCATCCTTTTTGTCCAGCCTGGTTTGCAGACTCCATAGAACTTACCCATCTTCACCAGGCCACACCCCATCATGCAAATTAACCTTTCCTTACCCAAGACCAGTCATGAGGACACCTACTTGCAGGAAGGACAGAGGAAGATATATAGACCGGGTTGTTTGGTTATTGTCTCCCTTGAGCTGAGGACCAGAACATCACTGTCACATCTCAAGAAGCTGAAGAAGACACAGTCAATTTTGCTGGTTGTGCTGTGAATAGTTGGAAGAAAGTGTGTGTTTACACACAGAGGGAGAGAGAAAGCATATGTATATGGACAGTGTGTAAATACTCCACTGATATAATTTGCCTAAGACATAGAAGTATAAATAGTAAAATGGCTGGTTTCTTTTAGGGAGGGGAAAGAGTTTTGGGACAGACTAAAGGGAGCTTTGAATATACCAGGCTTGGCAACTGGGTTTTTTTTTTTCTCATAGGTAATAGGGAACTCAATATATATAGATTAAAGAATTAATTCCTTGGGAACTTTGGGTAGAAATCACATTTTGTTTTTATATGTTTCTGAGGACTATAGTTGAGTTAATTCAAATACTCCTTTGAAGCTTTTCAAACATGCAGAACAAAAATAATTCCACTGAGTTTGTACAACCAGATGACTCCATGTATTAGTTACCCAAAGACAATCTTTGCAGGCTCTATTGCAGCCCTGTATAGTAACTGGCAGCGCTGTGTTTCTCACAGGACCCATAGGAAGGTGAGCACCAGAAATCTGGGTTTCTTCATTCTGGTGCTATTTGGTTAGAAAAAGGACAGATGATAACAACTCATCAGTGGTAGGAAGGGAGAGGTGACCATTAGATTCTCCCCCACCCCATACACATACCAGTGTTCCTTGGAAATCATAGGAAGGCCAACGGGTGTCTTACAATAGAGAGGAGGTTGGGTCACCAAGAAAATTTGAGGATGAGAGGAAAGGATGCCTTCAGAAGCCTGGAGGACTTAGGTTCCACAAATAACTACATCAAATATGATACCACAGAATTATATTTATATTGTACATTATCTTCACATTGCAACATCCACATTGATCATATATGACACACAGTTCTAGTAATTTTGAATATATATTTACTGTAATATATATGTATGTGTATATACACCAAGAGGCACTTCCAGTAATTCTGGCAAAAAGGGAACATCATTATAGTGTCTAAGCTAAAAAAATAATAAAAATACGATTTATCTTTTTTCTGTACAGATTCTACTTTTTACAAAATATTTATCAGCTATTAACTAAATCACTTCAGAATTACTTGTGATGAATGATACTAAGTATTGCTACATATATTAAGTACAATCTGCAGCTGAGAGCAGAAGATTTATGACAGTTGCAAAATGACCACCTAAATTCCAATGCCTCACTTACAGTTTTTCAAAGAGTTGGATAAAATTTTCAAGGTTACCAATAAATGTATTCAGTGTTGTTGAGAGTGGTAAGAATCACATTGTTAAAAATTGCCATAGACAATTAACATTCCCTGTACTGTCACTTTGGTTGGCAGTTATCTGAAAGTATTGCTTTTTAGTAGCACTGGATTAAGTTAATCCAAAACTCTCAGGTTTTCAAATATCCGCAAAATCAAATACCTGGGAATATGCTAGGTAGACCTTTCAGATGACAACTCGTCATCCGGAAGAGGTAATGACTTACAGAACAATTGCTCCATTGGGAATCAGAACACATTTCAACACGAGACCCAAATCAAATTAACCAAAATAACCGAAACAAAAATACTCTATACTCAGGTTAAAATTCTTTTAGCTACGTGTCCTAAAAACATTATTAAAAACACAGAGAAGCATGTCTTTTTATTTTGCATTGAGAACTCCAGAATGTTTATAAAAGCACCAATTTTCACTTTGTGATTTGCATGACAAAAATATCTAGGAAGAAACATTGGAGTTGGTGGGTTCAGTGATATTCATATCCATTGCTTATCAACTAGCAAATTGTCCCTGTTGACACAAAGTTGGTATGCATTCTTCTGTGAAAATATATTAAGAAATACAGGAACACTCATGAATGAAAAAAAAAGAGACTCAAAACACCAGTTGAGCAAACATAATATAGTAAAAATCACATGCATGTATTTGACAAAGAGATAAAAATCTTGAATTTTTCAACTAGTGAACAAATATATACTAAAAGTTAAGCCAATAAAACCCCACTAACAGGAGATAGCGAGATATACAGTATAAATGTTAGGCTTTTTTAAAAGATAGCAATATTATAGTACTGGATTATACTTATAAATAGCCAAAACAAAATATGTGACCTACTATGGGATTTTCATTGATAAAAATAACCAGTGAGGGATTTTTAAAAGAAAGGTGAAAGGAATATTCTACCAACCATCAAGTTATATAACATAAAAGGAACACTTTTAAACAATTACTTTAAAATTCACATTAAACAGTGGAGTATTTTGCTTTTCTATCCGGAGAAAAATTACTAGCATGAAAAAGAATCCTTCCCTTCAAAAGGCATTCAAGCAGCAGGTTCCAAGTTCTAAGGGCTAATTCACATTCAGAAACACCTAGAAGTACTCATTGTAGTAAAGGAAGACAACAGGGCTGAAATGTGGATCCATTAAGTCAATTTGCTCCAGAGTAACTAATAACTAAATTGGTTTGTCACCAAGACGGAGAGGTGTCCCAGAAAGGTCCTTCAAGTTTTATGAGTGCTCATTCTCAATCCACAGCCTTGCTTTTGGCTCCACAATGAAACTTGATGAGCTAGAATTTGAAGTGAAAGGCATTCTTGCACATTATGGCAGCGGAGAATTTTCCCTTTACTAATTCTGAATTAGAGAAGTAATTAAAGAGTACCATACCTTCCTCCTTATAAGTTGGACTTTTTGTTTTGTTTGTAAAAAGAAGGAACAAATTCCCCTGCTGCAGTTTCTATTTCAGTTGAAATAAGTACTTTTTCACTGACACTGAACATTTGGTTAGAGCATTATAGGTTTAAAAAATATATTTATATTACTTTCTAACTGATAAGTTTCAAATTCTAACCTACTATTTTATCATGGTCGGTCAATGAATGTAGAGGATGTGATTTATTGACTGGTCAGTGCTTCATTTGTAAACATTAAGATGAAAAGGATTCAATTTTTCTTAGTAGTCAAGATAAGTATTTCAGATTTTTAATTGTGTTAGAATTTAGTAAAATAAAATGGACCTTAATAGACCATCTATGTAAGACAACCTAAACCATGATAAATTGCTGAATAATACATTCCTTTCTCTGGAATAACTCAGAAGAACCCAGGTTTCTTTTATTCTCAAAGCTAAATTACTGGGACTAAATTTATTTTTATCTATCATGCTCATGTATTTGTTGGATCCTTCATAAATCGTCCCCAGAGACATGAAGGACACTAGAAAAAGCTTAAATATTCTTCTTCCCAGTATTCTGTTCCTTAGTACTAGCTGTTATTGTTTCAAAATATTTACCATCTCAATACCATGGAATGTCACTTTGTGGGTTTCATTCTAATTGAAAAATAAACTTTTTAAAAACAACTTGTTTTCAAGAAAAGAAATCGTATTTAAACATTCTTAATACTACTTACATATGATGATTTAATAGCACTCTCTTTGAAGAAGTGTTTATTTGATTGAATTGTTTGATGAAGGGTTGGCTTTCTTCTCTGTTCCACATCTCCTTAGGGAAGCAGTAATCCATGAGTACCAACACCTGTTAGGGAATGAGCTTTAAAAGCACGACATGGAGGAGAATTAGCTGTCTTTCCGTAAGGGATTTGGACTCTTTTAAGAGCCTTAAGCATATTTCAAAAGTCAATTTTGTTTTTCCGTGTATATACAATTCCATACTCTTGATGGTCTCAGCTGAACTGAAATGACTTCTACAGGATCCGTATATTTGAATCAGCAGATTCTGAGTTCCACCGAGAAAATAAAGCCTTACTCATCTTCAGTTTTGTATCTTGAAACATATTTAGCAACACAGTGTTCATTATTTTTTGCTACCACTGTTAATGTACTATTAGAATGATCTGATAGCGTGAACTTAAAAATCAATTCGGATAAGGTAAAAGCAACCTTAGGTTAGGTGAAAGCAACATTATTTTAGCAAATGAAATGTGTTCGGGTACAGCACACATTGCCTAACATCCACAGTGGGTAATACAAACTGAAAAATATATTCTTGTTCTTTTCTGGCCATGGTTCATTAGTGTGTAACATATACAAACCCCCATTTAAATTCCTTATTCATAATTTGTTAACTTAACCAATCACCTTAGTTCCTGTAGTTTAATCCATCCCAATTGAATTTCTAGTAAGAATTTGAATATTTTATAGAGAAACTGATAGGACTAGTACATTTCCTTATGACTAGAAATTCTAAGAATGGTTTACTTTTAGAATACTCTTCACCTAAAATGGTGAATTGGTGTTCTCATATTAAAGTTGAATTTGGTTGGAGAGAGAAGAATGGCTGACAATATCAGCAAATTAATTCATAGGTTTACTTCATGGGGAAATCATGAGAGAAAATCATGACTACAAAGTTCATATGTAAATTGTCTTCTTGCTTGGTGAGAGAGTACATGAAAGAAATTCACTTTGGTTTCAAAGCACATGGCGATTTAGCTTTCAATTATCTGAAGTTGGGCTATCTGTATATGAAATTTTATTGATTCCCCCCCACATACATTAGCTGCTACTCACTAGATTGAGGAGAATCTTGATTTACCCTCGACTATCAGAGTTCATGGAACTGTGTTTTACTGGGACCTTTTGCCAGTGTGAAAATGCGGTCTATTTTCAAAGTGGCATAAAAATCAGGAAAGGCACTAATTGGGAATTGGGGTTAGGATGGAAGAGAAGGACAACAGGAACTTTATTGTGGTTTTCACTATTATTTTAAGAATATTGTAAATGATGAGGACAGTGGGGATCCCCATACTGACTTAGAAGCACCAAAAATACCTCCCAAAGTCACAGATGTGTTTTTTCGTGTTAGTCACCTTTACAGGTCATCCCACAAATAGGTCACTTTTGTGAAGTAGTCATTTCAAACTTTAGACTTTATTTACAATGATAATTTGCATCTTTATTACTTAGAAAATAATTTATATTTTTCCATCATTTAAACACAGAATAGGCCTGAGTCTTATGCCTTTTCGCACAGCTTTTACCTTCAAAGTAAGTTTTCTGGGAAAGAGATGTAGGGGGCATGGGAAACTGCAGATCAACAGTGAACAGACATCTACTCTAGTTTGAACATTCTGCATGATATATAACTCCTTTTCTTCAGTTTTACTGTGATTGCAATGTTTGAATTTGTTCTGAAATTCAATCAAATTGGAGAAAAGACAGAATTAAACGTTCTGTTTTTAGAAAAGTGGATGGTTTCTGAAACCTACCATGAGGAAATCCCTTCATTTATCAGAAGACGACCAATATAGATGTATTCTTGTACAGAGCTACTGTCTTCATCTTCTACTGAGAGCAAAACCAGGTCTTACATAAATGCCACCAACGGGAAAAAGTATTTCAGAATTCAAGAAAAAAATAGCACAAGTGGTATTTTCACCAAGGAAACAATATTCTATTGGCCGGCTTAGATAGATAACTGGAAAGAGATTCCACGACATCAGCAACACTCAGAACATAACCGGTCTTTTACTTAAGAGTGGCCAACTGGCAACGTGGTGACCAGTTTCAACTTTTGCTACCATTGATTTTGTGGTTGTCCATACAATGATCCCTTTCCCTAAATGGATTAGAAATGCATTCATTTGAAAGACCAGAGTTTACCTAGCAGCACCTACAAATAGGCTCACCTAAAAATTAGTAAATTGCAGCAAATACACTGGCACCATAGAAAGTAAACTCTGGAGTTGGAAGTGAACAGTAATATTGCTGTCACCAGGGAGGAGGCAAATGCCACTAATGTTTTGTCCTTAGGCATTCTCTGGGATGAAAGTCATACTCTTGATGAACCAACTTTCCTTCCTTCCTTCCTCCCTTCCAACATCTAGGTATAACATATTGGCAATTTACTTTTGGAGAAAAAATTGTCAATATGCCTAGAATGGTGAACACAATTTTGGAATGAAGAGGTTCTAATTGCTTTGGCCACTATTATTCCTATTATTTGATGTACCTTAGAACCAAACCAAACAACCAAACAAAAACCAGGTAGTTTGCTGAGCTTCCACTGGGGCAGGTGGGTTGCCTTCAACTAGAGGTCATGAAGCTTTGAGGAAACTGCAAATTCAAGGTTGTGAACTCACAAGCATTCAGTGTATTTTTGTCTCCTGACATCCGACTTGCTCTCAACATAGAGAATTTTCCTTGACATATTATTTGAGAAATGAAGGGCATTTGGAAAAGGGTAAAAAATTAATTTTGTTAAGTAATTAGATGCGAGGGATACAGAAGTATATGTGCGGGTTTTTGTTTTATTATTACTTGCAAGGAAAGGAAATAGTTGAATTCATTGGGGAAATATATTTGACTCACAGTAATTTTTGCAAATGCAGAGAGACACATAAGCATTACTAAGAAATTAACAAACAATAAGTACTAAGTAATGAAGACCTGGTGCTATAACTCAGAAAAATACTGAAATATATTCTAATTATTTAGGTAGAAGTCGGTATCTGATTCTTTTCACGTGTTCCACACTTAATGGAAAATTTGCCTTGAAACCATATTTATGTTTGATTTGTATTATCTTTTCCTTATTGGAAATATACCACGGATTATTGTAAAAATGTTGCTTTGGAAGGGAAAATACAATATCGATTTATGAAAAGTAAAGACATTTTAAATGTAAACACTCCTTTCTATGACTTTAGAGGAAATAAAAGTAGAAATCACAAAGTTTACTTAGAAGCTAAGATTGCGTTTATGATGAGCAGATCCATGTAAAGTACTATAGGAAGAGTTATAACCAAAAAGTGTTGGGCACCAATTATAAAAATTCTGTATTGGATAAGAAATTCTTTCGTCTGGGAGACACAGACCCAAAATTCTTTCAGAAAGCAAAAGTTACTAGTGAAAAAACATTCTTTGCAGCATCCTCATTTAATTGGCATAAAATAACTGTATCCGATTATCATTTAAATTAGAATAGGTAGATGAGTGGCTGCCCATAGACCTCCATGAAAATCAATCATTACTCTCTTACTGGGCTGGGAGATGGCTACAATGTATAAAAATGGTGATTAAAATATAACTTTATAAAAATGTTTCCCTTTTCCCCTTTTTTAAAAAAAGAGTTCACTATCTACAGAAACAAAAAAAAAATCTTTATATTTACATCAAGATAACTATTCATGACAAATATAATAATATGAAATAAAATATTGAAAGTGAATATCTATCAACTTTTTAAATAGAGGTTTGGCTCACAGCATAAACAGGTGTAGATAAACAAATAAACCAAAAAAAAAAAAAAAAAAGACTTTGAATGAGAGGCCCAATCCCCAAACAACAGTCCCTCTACAATCGTCCCTGCCAAGAGAAGCATGACCACGGGCCAGATTGCTCAGCGCAACGACCCCATCACACAGCAAGTGGAAAACCACAACAGGTGTTGCCAGTGGGACCTCCACCCCAACCCCAAAGCCAGCCGTCAACGGAATCTGGCTTCCACTGTGTCACCACCACCCACATGCTAGGTGGAAGTTTCTCCCTTCAGCCCTAGATAAATACTCCATGGTGGGCTTCTGTTTAACTTTCTTCCTTCTTCTTTTTCTACCACACATTTTGCAGCAAATTCAGAAGACATAGGAGAGCACTGTTAAGTGCAATTTCCCAGGC
>JAQZBX010091373.1:0-12397 GCA_029593785.1 Cabassous unicinctus
TTTTTTTTTTTTTTTTTTTTTTTATAATTAACTATTATATTTTAGGGAAGCTTTAGATTTCAGAACAGTTACATTGAAAGAATAGAGGATTGCCATATACCCCAACCCCTCCCCCCACCCCCCTTTTTTTAATATATGTATTTTAAAAGATGCTTAGATTACATAAATGTTACACAAAAATTACAGGGATTCCCATGTTCCCCATCTTCCACACCTCCCACATAAACATCCTTCATTAGTGTGGCTCATCACCTGCAATGGATATACACATCCTGGGGCTTTGCCACTAAGCATGGACCATAGTTCACATTGTAGACCACACTCTCTCCCACACAGTTCTGCATGTTATATGCTGATGTAAAATGGCCCGTATCTGTCGTGTAATGTCACTCAGGATAATTCCCAAGTCCCGAAAAAGCCCCTGTATTACAACTGCTTTTCCCTTCCCTGCCCCAAAAGTGTCCAGTGGCCACTGGCTCCACCTCACTGTTGTAATTTCTTCCATTGCTTGAATCACATTATGTCTACAACAGAATACCAGTAAGTCCACTCTAGTCCATAGCTCTTCCCCCAATCCTGAGGAGTCTGGGGTGGTGATGTCCACTCCACCTCCAAGTGAGAGAGGGCTTATATCCCATGGATACGGTGGATGGGATTATCCTGCCTGCAGCTGCAGGCTCCCTCCATTCCCTGGGATGGCTGCTGTCCTTCCCTTATTTTTAACTTCTTTTTCCAACAGCGAGAAACCCAGCTCTCATCATCTAAAACATTTACTTGTTTGTTCAATTCTAGAGGACATACAGTAGTTTCAGAATTGCTAACCCGTACGTATGAGCAACACTTCCACGCTCTAGATCATCGCATTTACGTACACATCTTGTTTGTCTTCAGCCTTACGGCATCCAGTCAAGATCCTGTCTTCTAGTTACTCAGGTTAGTTCTTTGGTCCCTTCATGTGGTTGGGCAATTTATTTGTACAAAGTTAGGTTCACTGAGTAGAATATGTAGGCCATTTTGTGTTCCCCTACATCCTAGTTGGTTTTAGCTGTTTGTTGATTTGGGGATACGTGAAGAGTAAGAAATACAAATTTTCTAAGTGGGAAAAAAATACATGAGTTCATACTGATATTTCCCATTTAAATTTAAGATTTTACAGGGTTTTTCTCTTGCTTAAAAAAAAAAAAGAATCTCTTGCTTTACGGAAATTTTGAAATATACACAAAGCAAACTAAATTGTATAATAAACCCACATGATCCAGCTTCAACAATGGCCAGCATTCTGCCATTCTTGCTGTATCTCTATCTCCTCTCACAATGAAATGCCCACAAGTTAACTGCACAATTCTGAAAACGGACACACCTTTTGAAAGTGGACACACTATCATGATATGACTTTTTTCTTACTTTTAAATGCATTGCAAGCTATAAGAAACACCTTTGATAAAATTTATTCACAAACTTGTTCTGTTATAAGCAAGAAGGCTTTTCAGAATATCATGTCCCCTAAACTGTGGGGGAAGCAAAAGCCCACTAAAATTTTGAGCAGTACAGAGAATTTGGGGCAGGGTCTGGACAACCCAAGATGACAGCAGCAACTTGGATGCTGCCTCCCTCCCCACTGTGGGCCCTTCCCAGAGCAGGGAGACAGGGACTCAGGCCGCTGAGGACCGCTGTGAGAAAGACGTTCCTTCCCATGCAGCCCCATGCCCAGCCGCTGGGGCTCCCTCGTGGCCATCCATGGGCTCCCCTGACAGCCCTGAGGCGGCAAGTCCTTAGGGCCAACATCACCCTGAAAGCAATTCAGTGGCAGCTGAGATTTAGAGATGCAGGAGACAAGAGAGTCTGGAAGACGGTGGACCTGGAACCAAGAGGCTCAAGAACCTAGAACTCTAGGACCTAGGTAAGCAGAGCCTGAATGCCGACTTCCCGCGAACCCTTCTTTCGAGAAGCAGGGGACTAATATAAGAGTGCTTGAAGCAAAGGAAGTAAGAACTTGGGATTCTAGGACGCAGACATATTAGAACCAAGGTGTATCTTTTAGGGGTTCTCGTTCCCAGCAACAGAAATGGACTCTGGATAATCCGGGCAAGTTAAGGAACCAACTAGGAGGACACTAGGTAGCTGGAGAACCAGCTCTCGGGATCTAGAGGCAGGAAGTAACGGACAGTCTTCCAAGGAGACTATATTTGATGGGCCTATGTTGAGTCTTGGCCAGCCCGGAGCGGGGGGGTGGTGCTGGAGACGAGGTCACCACCAACTATGTTTAGCTGGGCTGCAAAAGCGGCTCCCCAGCAGCCGCAGACAGCTCCCCAACAGCTGCCCTGACTTCCTGTTGCCAGGCCCAACCTGTTTTGGCTTTGGCTGGGTTTGCAATGACACATCTGTTGGCTTATCTGATTAACGTCTGCCTCCTGTACTAGGCTCCATGAGAACAAACAGGAACCACGTCTGTTTCTTCTGAATTTTGTACCCCAGTTTTGGGAAAGAACACTGGGTGGGGAGTTCCACCACCTAAGCTTGATCTAGCAGTCCTAGCATCGCCATGCCCTCTCTGTACAGGCCTGGCCTCCTGGTTCACTCATCCACTTTTCTCCAACCTGACCTCTACAGAGAAGAAACGTTAAAGTTCCTGGAGTCTTTAAACCTCAGAATCCCCAAAGCCTCAGAGCAGACAGCAGAGGGGCTGTGATTAGAAAATTAAAGCAGCATATAACTCAAAGAACTTTTTTCACCCTCAGAATATCTAGATTAAAAATAAAGAATTAGCATTTCTCCATGAAATTCATGGGACAGAGAGGAAAAATTAACAAATAGCTAAGAACAATTTTATAGCTGAAACACAAATTAAACTCTGGACATAGAAAGCAATACTACCTGAATCCCACAATGAAACCAACAGCTTTTGTATTCAAGTTAAGATAAGAGCCTATCAATAAAGCCGTCTGCCTAGTTTAATTTTATTTATCCTCTTTTCCTCCAAGTCCATCAGTATCTCTTTAGAGGGTAGGTCTTTGAATAACTAAAGCAGTATTCTCAACACAAAAACATACTAGGAGTTTCAGAGTTTAATGAAATAAAGTTCAATCATGATATATTTCCTTTTACCTTGATGTAATCATTTAATGACACTTTACCAACCAACATATTATTGCTTCTCTTAGAAAATTAAGATCTCAAGAATTACAGAAGTTTAACATTTCTGGAAACCTATTCAGGAGTACATTGGAAATTTGTATGTGTACATCTCTAGTAAAAGCAGATACTTCTGATAAATATTAGGCAAATGTTGAACATACTATAACTTTCAAAACACAAATGCTTTTATGACCGTGCTCTTTCCTTATCTACCACATAAATTAAAATTTCACATTTGGGCGGGTGAGCAGTGGAATCTGTAATTTTGATTTACAACCACCTTTAGAAAGGCAGTCTCTGAAACTGAGTGTAGGTTTATATAAAGGCATCCTCTTTCTTTATTTTTATTTCTGCTATACAGAATAAATGAAAAGAAACGCGTCACCACGGCTTAAGCGTGTGCTAACGTTTCTTCTACCAAACACTTCTGCGTCTAGTATTACCTCTGGCTCTTCCCTCCTGCAGCTGCCCTAGGAAATTTTAATTGCCTAGCACTGACCTAATTCCATGGAATAAGCTGTAAATGTTCTCAAGGAGTAAACGTCTTAGAAACCATAAATCCTTAAGAGAACATTCTTTTAAAAATCATATTAAGCTACCACAGAGAAATATGGCAGAGCAAGGAGGATGTTTTTTCCACTCATCTCAATCCTCCCCATCATCCCATGGGCAAAGAATGGCTCAAAGTTCATGGCCTCAGCTGCCAGGCTGCAGTCGTACAAGCTGTTAATGAAACTAAAATGAGAGCCAAGAGTAGCACACAGAGAACGGTCCTGTGGCACACCAGTGCAGGATGGCGTGGACAAATCATGGAGTCAGTCAACAGACAGCACAGCCACTGAATCGTGCACTGGACATAGCCTAGGCTGTGCAACAAGGCAAGCAAAAGAAATAAAAGGGACCAGACTGGAAAGGAAAAAATTGCCACTATTCATATAAAATATATTATGTACATAGAAAACCCACAACAGTCAACCAATGACTATTATAATTCCTAAGTGAATTTAAAAAGGTCATCGCACACAAGGTGAAGTATGTCTTTCTATATATCAGCAACAAAGAAATAGAAAATAAGCTTTAAAAAAAGATGCCATTTACAACAGCATCCAATATCAGCAAATATCCAAGAATAATTCTATCGAAATATGTATACAAGCTTTACACAGAATACTATAAAAGATTATGAGTCAAATATAAAAACATCTAAATAAATGGAGAAATATACCATGTTCATGGATTGTAAGACCCACTATTGTTACGTGTCAGTTTTCCTCAAATTAATCTATAGACTCTATGTAATCTCAATCAAAAGCCCAGCTGAAATTTTTTTGAAAACTGTCAAGTTAAAATTTACATGGAAGTACAAGGGACCAAGAGTTGCCATCTTGAAGAAAAACAAACCCAGAGGGCTTATGTTACCAGATATGAGATTTATTATGAAGTTGTGTAATTAAGACAATGAGATGTCAGTGTCAGATCAAACAGACCAAGGAAGAGAATATTCTAGAATGAGACCCATAAAAACCTAGTCATTGATTATGGGAAAGGTCCCACTCAACTCCAAAGGGAAAAGAATCATTTCAATAAATGGTGCTTGGGCCAAACCTGCTGTCTCTATGGAAAAAGAAATGAGCCATAGCCCCCCAGCACTCCACCAGGAAAATCAGTATGAGACTCCCCAGAGACCTAAGTGAGAAAGGTAAAAAACAAAGCCTAGTCTGGAAGGCAATGTAGAAGGTATCTTCAGGCCAGCAAATTTCTTAAATAGATTTAAAAAAATAAATAAATAAGCACTAACCATATAGGAAAGAAAATGATAAATTATAGACTACATTAAAATTAAGAGCTTCAATTTATCAAATGACCCATTGCTCTTTTAGACATATGAACTTCTTGGTTAAGGATCCCAAAGAAGAAAGCCTCCAGATAGAACAATACTGGTTTTCTTTTCGCTACTTAATAAAATTATTTTAGAGGAAAAGATTCAGGCAGGCAAGGGGTCCAGTGACTTGTCTTACAAGTTAAAACCCTGGGCTCAGTGGATCATCTCACATCAAGCCACCATGAACCCACATGGGACAACAAAAGGCCGAGGGAGCCCCAGGCAGATGGCTGCAACTCCCACCGGGAAAACGCAACTTAACTCTGCCGTACAGAGAATACTGAGAATACCCCAGAACAGGTGATCAATGGCCTCATACTCATACTAGCAAGGGATGGTTTCTTCCAGTTGGAACCATAAATTCACAAACAACTAGAATGGAAAACAACTCACTGACAATAGGCTCCATCAGCCAAATTACAGATCAGCTCTGGTTAATAAAGGTTAAACCTCTTTTTTAATCCTTCTCCCAACCATATAGAAACTAACGAGATCTTTTCAGGAAGTCTGGGAGATCCATTTTCTTCCCTGCTATCATTTGCCCTTTTTACTCCCATTCTCTCGTGACTGTACGGTGGAGTTTTCCAGAGGCTGTGTGATCTGTGGGACCACACCAGGCTAAATGGAAAGCAGGTATGAGAACCCAGCTATCTTCCACTGAGCAGACATTAAAAAGGTTTTCAAACATATAAAAATATCCCACTCTTCTCACTAAATTTTTTGCTTTACAAAATAATTATTTTCATTAAAAATTTTATCTGTATTAACATGTTAGGGTTTTAAATGAATAAAAATATTTTTAAAATTTCATGCTAAGTGGTAGTATGGTAATGAAAGCTCTTTGGGCCCTAATAACATTTTAGATTGCCAAGCCTAAAAGTTTGAAAACCTACAACTTCTGCTCTGCAGAAGTATTCCCAACACTAACCCTTAGGAGACACAGTGTGGCATCTCTGAATCTGAGATAGGGATCTGAAGACAGCAGAGCTAAAGGAACTCAAGCATGAGGAATTCAGGGAACAGTGATCCTGGAACTTGAAACGATCCTGAATGAAGCTGAGATGCAAAGTGTAACCTTATCTGATGTGTAAACTCTTATCACAGACACCACTGTATTTTTTCATTCTTTGCATGTAGGTGGTTTCATAGATACAACCTGACAGCATCTTGGAAATATTCAGGACTGACAGAAGTCAAGCAAATGAAGCCCTGAAAAGCTGGAGACATGCCTGCTTGCTTGTTCCTAAAGGGACGGACTCACTCATCTGCCCCCAGGCAGCTTCCTTCTCAGCAGGCGGGTGGGCCTCCTGGGGGTGAGAGAGAAGGGGCCAGGACCCTGCTTTTCGGCGCAGAAGCACCATCAGTCCTCAACAACCCGTTTCTCCCCTGCCCACGCGCAGCACATGGCCCTCTCCAGCACCGACGACATGGGGGCCGCTCAGGGCCCCGGGGCGGAGCCTGGACACCGTTTCCTGGGCTGGCATCCCATGCTGCTTCTCGCAAGGGGGGTGCCTGTAGCTGGACCCTCCTAAATCCCAAATTCTCTGGAACCAAAGCAATTAAATTTGTTCTTATTCCAGGGCATTACAGTCCAAAGGACAGGGATTCCAGTCACCCAAGCTCTTTCCCCAAATCTGTTTCAAACCATCAGTGGCTGCCCTTGCAACTGGCTGCATCTTGCTGAATCCTGAAACTAGAAAATTGCTGTGCCCGGGCATTGGCCCAGTGCTATTCTCGGAATGTCAGAGCCTCTCACCAGGGGAGAGGTGAATCCTAACTGCCCCCCAGCTGTACAAGGACAGCAGGTCGTACACAACTCACCTGTACCAAAGAAGCCAGGGTGCTGCTGGACAAGCACCTCGAAGGAGACGCGGGACACCCACAAACCAGGGAAAGGGGGCGCCCATGCTGGCCGTGCAAGCAATGTCAGTGACTCCTTTCCGGGCGACAGCAGGAACAGGCCCAGAGAAGGCCTTCTCCACTGAGAAGGGGTGGCGTGGACAGATCACCATTGGGAGGGGAAAGGCCAAGCCTGCTGTCTCAGGGAGAATGCGGCAGGGCCTGTGTGGCAGGCAAGCGCTGCAGACTGTGCCGGAGGGGCAGCCGGGCGCAGGGATGCCATCTCGTTAGAGGAGGGCGGGCAGGCCAGGGTGGGGGGTGTCCCTGCAGGAGCACGCTCGTCTAGAGGACCCTAATGCTGCCAAGGTGTGAGGCGACAGCACAGCCCATGAAGGCACGCAAATGCAGCCAGGGCCTCCTGGGGACCTGGCTTTGGCCTCCAGAGAGAGAACACTGACAACGGAACAGAGAAACACACAGACACCACAGGAACTACCGCAGCACTCAGAAACACTGCCGGGACCTCGGGCGTTTTTATGGAAGCTGTGACTAACCAAATGCATGGTCCAGAAAACACTCCTTTGTAAAGCTAAGGCACCCTGGTGCATGGCTGGGAAGGGAAGAGAGAAGCCCCAGGGAGAGGACAACCCGCAGACCCACTGCATCCCTGGGTGCCTCGCGTGCTGGCGTCACAGGCCCCGCCAGGGCGCAGTGGCCCAGGGACCCCTTGGAAGGCCTTCTTCTGCGCTGGTGGTCAGCTGCAAGGCAGCCCCACTGCCCAGGTGGGCATCAGATCCCCTGAAACCTCAGTGCCGGGCAGGTGGAGGCAGAAACAAGGCAGCTGTGTAGGCCGTGGTGAGCCAGAGCACAAAGCCGGCATGAGAGGAGCCTTCCCGCGGGCTGGGAGCCCGGGAGCCAGGGGTCCGAGAAGTGGCCACATGGGCCGCAACGTCCCTATCACTTGCCCAGCTTCCTACAAGACAGGCAGAATTCTGGGGTTCCTTTAAATTTCTACTTCCAGATTTACTTATTGTTTAAATTGTTGACAAGCAGCATTTCTATTATAATGAAAAAAGCAAGGCTATTTCGATTTTTTAAGTACATAAAAACTGCTGCAGAGGAAATCAAGAAGCTGGGCAACAGTCGACCCTGCTTCCTCATCATGTAGCAGGTCCTTAAATCCACCCCCGGTGCAAGAGGCCTGGGAAGCCAGCGGGCGGGCCGCAGCTCCCACCTCACTTCTCAGCAGGTCTGGGAAAGAACCTTAGTCCCCTTTTCACACAAACTGCATAAGAGAGTAGAATTTAGGGGACAAAGAACGGGAACTAGCCATGAAGACACCGAGGGAATGGTACTGAAAGTGGTGTTTCTGAATCCCTCTAGCATTAATTCATACTTTTACCTGGGAGACAGAAAGAATACAGAAGATCACGTCTCATCACTGCCACTTCTTTTCTCTTAAAAACAGACAAATTAGGGAGCAGACGTAGCTCAAGTGGCAGAGAGGCACGAGGTCCTGGGCTCGGTCCCTGGTACCACGCAGACAAACTGCTGTGCGGCTGCCTCTGCCCTTCATGAGACGGGGAAAGCGCTCTCAGCCGCATCCGGCCTCCCCTTGGTCTCCCCCTCGGCTCCCGCAGCTGAGCAGGTCAGGGAAGCCTCGACTCCTGGCTTCCAGCCCCGTGGTCTACGGCACGTGGCCTGGCACTGGTCGGGGCCCACGGGCCATGCTGGGATTAGCGGCAGTCCCCAGCAGCAGCGTGAGACAGCGCTGCTCCTGCGCAGAGTGCCAGCCCCTGGTGTGGCACTTGCTCTGCCAGCACACAGCCCGGCACCCGGCGGGAATCCGGGGACGTCCGCAGCTCGGCCAGCCTGGAGAGGTGGGTCTGCGCTGACTCCTCTCCTCCAGGCTAATTCCCGCATCACACTGTCTTTTTTAAGTATTATTGTAAAGCCACCCTTAGGATAAATTACAGACAGCTAAATAAATCATTAAGGTTGAGAGTGAAGTGTGAACACGGGCCCAGTCTCCTAACTTGGTAATTGACAACAGCTGTCAGTTGTGACAGTTGCTCTAACCTTCTGCTGTTTGGAGCTGCCAATAAACTGGAAGACACTGCTGTGGGCCCGGGGCCTGCCAGCCCACCAGCGGCCCTGGCGGGCCCTGCTGCCTGCGGAGGGGGCCTGCGGCAGGGAGCCGGCACCATGGGAAGGGGGCGCGTGGCCGGCCTTTTCTGGGCAGACACCTCTTCAGAGGAGCCCGCACCACCCCAGTCCCAGCAGCCTCGCGCACACCTGCCACCCCAGGCCCCCACCTCTGCAGACCCCGTCCTGCCCAGCGCCTCACCGTGGGGAGGTCACTGGCGCACGCGGGCACCAAGGTGGTGAAGTGGGCTCACGCTCTCCCCCAGCTCGCAAAATGCGGCCATAGACAGATATAAAGGCACAGGCGTGAAGAGCCTGCAGGGGGCAGGGCCGCCAGGGACCTCACACCCTCACAACGGCCTGGACGACGCCGGCCAGTGGAAGCCATGGGGCCCCTCTGCTCCCGTGTTCCCCGAAGAAGCAATTCTGCACAGACGCTCTGCCCGTGACAAAGGAATTGCCGTGAGCGCAGCAACACACACAAAGATGTCCAGGAGCGAGCTACTCAGCTCCCCAGCCGCCGCCCCTCACGGTCACCAGCATGACGTGGGGGACGGTGGGACTCAACGGGCCTCCCCAGACAGCCACTGTGCCTGCAGACACAAGCGCCACAGACACACAGACAAGTTGGATTCTGCACTACCGAAAGGGATCCCAACACACATCACTACCTGCAACTCACTTCCACTTCACACACCCACGTCCCCCAGAAGCCCGCAGCTCCTGCTCCAGCTGCTGTCTGCGTCACTGGTGCCTCAGTGCACACAGGCACACGGTGCACAGAAGCGGGACAGCACACCGTTATACTTTCAGAGCAGTGCTGTTTCCCTTCTTCCCCCAACCCTCATCCACCTGCAGGTTTTTGTGTGTCTACTCTCCATTCCTTTCTCCATTTTCATGTTAGCGCACACACACCCCCAGGCTGTCACTGTTTGCCTTACAAAATGGGATGACATCACACACTCTCAGCAACGCCTCCTGGAACATTCCGGGGACTGGCTGTACCACAGTGGTGCCAACCCCTCTCCTAGCAATGGGCAGAAACTTTCTCCTAACGTTTTTACCACCATGGCGGCGCTGCAGGAGACCTCCTGGTGCCAACGCTGTCATGCTCCTGGGAGTGGGTGCTGAGTCGCAGGATCTATGGTTTTCTCACTGAGTCCAGAACGCCTGTGACAATTCACACCTGCCCTCCCCAGCCCCCCTCCACAGAGTGCCACCTCTCCCCGTGCGGCTCTCCCAGGCACGGTGCACCCACTCCCCAGCGCCCCTCCGCAGGGTGCCGCCTCTCCCCCTGCGGCACTCCTGGGCACGGTGCACCCTTCCACCTGCAGCTGCACCTCCCTAAGCACGGGCGTGGGAGCAGGGCTCCCTACTTCCGGCCACCCCCTCTGTTCATCTGCCCCTCACAGAGGACGAGTCTGCTCGTTTTCTAATAGCACGTCTTTCTCCCTATTCTGCGCGAGGCCCTGGTATAACATAAACACTATCTTTAAAATGCCAAGTGTCACATATAATTGCCCAAAACTCTCATTTATCTATTGCTTTTATTTACAGTATCTTTATCCACTCAAAAGTTTTGAATTTCTACCTAGTCCAACATATCTGTGCTTTCTTTCAGCTTCTGGGGATCCTCAGTGAGGAGGGGGTCCCTGGTGTCTGGATTCTACCTGCAATCGCCCAGATCATCATCAGAGATCTCTATTGCTTTACTTTGCACATTTGAGCGCTCATCTTGTTTTTGGAGGTACCTGGGATTGAACCTGGGGCCTGGTATGTGAGAAGCAGGAGCGCACACTGAGCTACACTGCTCACCCATTTAAGTCTGCGATTCATCTGGAACTTACCTCCTCGTTCTTAAATGTTAACAGACAATTTACCAGCCATTTAAGGAAAAGTTATAAAAAGAACAAACAAAATAAATTTAAAAATTGACCCCAGAAGAAACAGGTAATTCTAGTACCCCAAATAGTAACAGATTCGAGACACTACTGCATCCACAAAAGAGCACTCAACACTGCACACAGGGAGTACGCAGGGAACAAGGAAGCGCTCCTGGAACTTAGGGGAGCGTCAAACCCAACTGCCACAGAGGCAGAGCCATCAAGGACACGTCAAACAAAGGTCGACGGCCCAAAACGGGGCTGACAGGAACTCCAGCAAAAGGGCACAGGCGAGGTGACCGCACCCCTGCTACTACTAACGGGCGGAGGAGGGAGCTTCCCTCGGATGCACGGAGAACCAGACCCTACGACGAAGGAGGGCACTGTGTGCCATCGGGGATCAGTAAACAAAGACCCACGCTGTGAAATTTCAGAAAACCGAAGAGGGGAGGAGCCTAAGGTTCCAGAGAAAATCGAAACAAGAAACCTGAAAAGAAATGCCTTATTGCACCTGGCTTCTAAGCACTGAGGGAGGATCATTTTGAACCCAGAATTCTGTACCCCAGTCAAAGCCGTGTTCAGCCACACAAGAACTTAGATTCCTCCAGACAGCCTTTCTGAGGGACTTACTTGGGCCCAGCAAAATGAGGACACATACCAAGAAAGAACAGACACGGCCTATAAAAAACTTCCGAAACCAACGCAGGAGTCACAAGGAAAGCAGCCCCAGCCTCCAGGAGGCTCAGTCACAGGACGCAGGGCGCACTGGGCCGGCCAGTCGGCCCTGACGGGACCTCAGACAGTGCCAGGCGGGTACCTGGGCATGACAGAGGCTGGCAGACGGCACCCACCCAGCTCTGGGGTCAGAGGGAGCACCCGCCAAGCAGGCCTGGGCTGGGGGGCTGAGGGGCTGGGGGCTGGAGAGGGGGCTGGGGGTGGGCACGCGCTCCCTGGACCTAGGAAGCAGTGAGTGCGTGAGCTGGCAGGACAGCAACGCTGAGCACAGAATGAGGGCAAGGCGCGAGGGGCCGGGAACCTGGGTGGGCCCCAGACCCTGACAAGCAGCGGGAGCCATGCCAAGGAGCTAGCTTCACCTGTGGAAAACCAGGGGGTCACTGCAAAGTTGGGGAGAAGGATGGCCAACGGGTCTTGGAGGCTGCTCACGTCCTCCTGGTCAGGGAAGCTGACAGCCTGGCCGAGGACAAGGATGGTGGAGACGGAGAAGGCAGGTGGGGAGCCAAGGGACAGCTAGGGGTGGACTCGAAAGACGCAGCCAGATATGGACACAGAGGTAGCCCAGGACAGGGCCCCTGAAGGATGACGGGAGGGGGAGCAGGCTGAGGGTGGGAGGGGCGCAAGAAGATGCCGGGTTCAGAACGGATGACTCCATGGAGGGGCCTGCAGGACGCGGAGGGAGACATCTGCCAGGCTGCAGCCTGAGACTGCAAGTCTACAGCTGACAAGAGGGGTGTGAGCATCCCACGGACCCAGGAGCTGACACAGGTGGGAGGGG
>JAQZBX010091374.1:0-12393 GCA_029593785.1 Cabassous unicinctus
ACTGAACACTTATAGTTTATGTATGTTCAGGTATGAATGATGTACTTCAATAAATTGTTTAAAAAAAAAAAAGATTAGGGCTTTTTTTATTGAACCACGTCAGTAAGGCGTCACTCAGTTTTAGTCCCTGCCCCCTTGGTGGGTCTGAAATAAATGGACACTCACACAGCCGCACAGATATATGGAAAGGGAGAACACGTTAATTTTTTTTTGATCTGGCTAGAAAGAAGGCTCAAACTGCTAAAGCCCTGGGAGAGATGGACCATTTGCCTGATGCTTACAGCTGACGTTGGGAAGAGAGCAGAGACTGGTATAGGAAGCTCTGAGAGACAAGCCCTAGGCCAGCCTGCAGCTGAGAAGGGAAGAAGCTGGACCCACAGAGCCTCAAGAGGGAGAGGAAGCCCAAAGGGGAAGGCTGAAACCTGGCAGAGATCCCCCGCCATCTTGCTTCAACATGTGGCAGCTGACTTTGGTGAGAAAATACCTCTTATGGTACATTGAGTTGGACTTTCCATGGTCTTGGGACTGTAAGCTTTTACCCCAAATAAATACCCTTTATAAAAGCCAACAGATTTTTGGTACTTTGCATTGGCACCCCTTTGGCAGACTAATCCAACCCTCTCTGAACCTGTTTCTTCATCTGCCAGGTAGGGTTAGTGGTGCCTTTTTCACTGGGCTGTTGTGAGAAGGAACTGAGATAACGTACATGAAGGGCTAAGGGAGTTCTTTAGCCACAGACCCTACCTCTCCCTTAGGTATCCCTCCAAACCCAGGCCTCCTTTGCACAGAGCCAACCTCCCATTAAGTTTCTCACTGTCCTTTGGGGTGCCAGGCTCCTTCCTTGTTGATATTTCCGACTGCCCCAGTGACTTCTTTGTGTATATCTCACACATGGGCTCTAGCCTCTCTGTGACTTCCAAGGTGACCTCTAAGTGGCCTACCCTCCCTCCACTCACCACCTTAGTTTTATCTAACCAGGAAGAGGTGGTGCCACACAGTACAGCAGCGCCCACCATGTGGTCCCAGCTCCCCTTCTTGTCCAATCGGTCATTCATCCCTGTGCAGCTATGAAGCTCAGCTTCTCACAGCCCCCAAACCCACCCCCAGCTCTCCTGTCCTCATGCCTTTGTTTCTACGAACACACACCTGTGAGCTTCCTTCACCTCCTCTGTGAAGGCTTTTTGGCTCCTGTCACCTTCCAGAAAGCACAGTGGTTGTGAATCTTTTCAGCACCGAGGTCACATCTCATTTAGTGTCAGGTCCCTATGGATCCATGTTTTTGAAAAACTTAAGGAAGAAATTATTTCCCTTCCATCCAGATGAAATTTATTTCTCCTTTTAACACTTTATGGATGTGTGGTTCTCAGGACACTTGGCCTTGGCTAAGTGCCATCTGTATGTGTATCTCTTCTCCCTTTACCAGACTGCACTCTGCTAAAGGGCAGAAACAAAACCCGACTCATATCCCATATCTCTTTTGTCTGCATCAATAGATGCTCCTCTCCCCAAATCTCAATTTCAAGCATACCCTGCTTGGATCACAGCCTCCCATCTTGGTAGCCTGCTTGTTCTGGTGCCATCATCCAGCACTTCACTGACCCCACTAGGACCCCACACCATTGCTGTGACCATTCTTCACTGTCCACTCCCTGCTCCTGCTCTCACATTCCTTCTCATCCACCTTCCATGCCAAGATCCTCGCTATAATGGCCCCCTCGCATGCTGGACTAGTATCTCTTTAAATTTCCATCATAAAGCTCAATACTGCCTCAGTGTTGTCCAGCAGTCCTACTGTGTGTCCACAGGCGACTCACTCTCCCCCTTCTAAGATGACCATTTCACGTCTTCATCTTTCTCCATCAGCCGATTCTCTCCACAGCGGATGCACTCACCTTTTATTTTTTAATAGCTTCACTAAGATATAAAACACATACCATACAATTCTCTCACTTAAAGTGTACAATTCAATGGTTTTAGGTATATTTGCAGAGTTGGACCACCATCACCACAGTCAATTTTAGAACATTTTTTTCATTAAAGAAAGAAATATATTATCCATTAACAGTCACTCCCCTTTTCCCCCTAGTTCTCCTTGCAGCCCTAGACAAACCTGAAACTGCTTTCTCTATATATAGATTTGCCTATTCTGAACACTTCATATAATTGGAATCACACAATATGTAGCATATTGTTTTCAAGGTTCTTTCATGTAGCAAAATGTTTTCAAGGTTCATCCATGTTGGGGCATGATCAGTATTTCACTCTTTTTATTGCCAAAGAGTATTCCATTGTTATGGATATACCACATTTTATTTATCTATTCATTGGCTGGATGACATTTGAATTGTTTCCACTTTTGGGATACTAATAATAATGCTGCTATGAACATTTGTGTATAAGCTTTGCTGCAGACATAAGTTTTCATTTCTCTTGTGTATATATACCTAGGGGTGGATTTTACCTCCTATTTCATTGAAAAAATAAAATAGAAGCAATAAGAAAAAATACTACTGCATCCTCCCACCTCAAAATCAACAACCTGCCTGTAACCATCCTGTTAAAATGGAAGAATCGGTCCTTGTCCCATCTGAGTCTGCCCTACCAGACCAAGCCTGGGATCCTGACAATTTTTCCTACTCAAGGACTTTGTTTCTTCAAATGTACCCTGTCTCTCCAGTGTCACCAACCCCTCTCTCTCCTCTGGACCATTCCCATCAGCACACAGCCATGCTGGAATATCTCCCAAGTTAAAAACAACTCTCTAGACTACCATACGCTTCCAGGCACACCCCCATTTCCTTGCTCCCATTTTTAGCAAACTTACTCGAGCACAATCTGCTTTCACTCTCTCCGCGCTCTCACCTCCCTCTTTTTCTAATGTTATTCGAATCAGGCTTTTATCCCCACCACTCCAGTGCATCAGCTCTTTTTAAGCTCATTGATGTCTGCCATCTTGCCAAATCTAGTGGTTGAATCTTAGACCTCATCTCACTGTGCGATCAGCAGCATCTGTCATAAATGATCACTCCAAGACCCCATGCTGTTCTTGTTTTCCTCCTACACCACTGGCCATTCCTCCCAGTCTCTTTTGATAACCATCTCCCTTCTCTTTCAGCCCTCTAAATGTCACAATGCCCCAGCCCTCATTCTTCTGTCCTGTTTTCTTCTCTATGTCTCACTCCTTATGTAACACCATCCACTTACTGTGGCTTTAAATATCAATTATGCCAGAAGGCAGCAAATGTTCTGTAAAGGGCCAGATCGTAAATATTTTAGGTTTCACGATCCAGACACTCTCTTTTTGCAACTACTGCTGTTGTAGTGCAAAAGCAGTCAAGACAATATGTAAATGAATGAGCATGTCCATGTTCCAATAAAACTTTATTTTTAAAAACAGATAGCAGCTGCTTTGGCTTATAAGCTTCTGAATTATGCTAACGGCTCTAATTTTTTTTTGTTTTTTTTCATGATCTCTCTACTAAACTCCAGATTCACTTATCAACCGCTTACTTTTTTTCTCTCCTTGGTATTTACTAGGTATCCCAAACCCAACACATTCAAAACAGATCTCTTGTTTCTATCGGCCTCCTCCTACAAAAGACCACATTCCTTCCACCGGTTTCCTCATCTTGGTAAATGGCACCACCACTTACTCAATTACAGAAGGCATCTTCACCTCCCTACTTTCCCTCATACCCCACATCCAACCCATTAGCATGACTTTTAGCTCTACACTCAAAACACACCCAGAATCTGAACATATCTCTCCAAGTTCTCTGTTGCCATAGTGGTCCAAGGCATCCTCATTTCTTACCTGAGCTACTGCAACATCTCCTCACTGGCTTCCTTCCATGTAAATCCCCATGCAACAACAAGGGGTGGCCTTTTAAAACTCTTAACTAGGTCGTCTTAATCAACTCAGATGAAACCTAAATGCCTTATTACAACCCACAAGATTCTACATTCGGTGATCTAGCCCACACCCAACTCTCCAACCTCATGCCGTACGGTTCTCTTTATCCTTCCTCTCTAGTCACATGGACCTTCTTCCTATTCCTTGAGTACTTTGAACTAATTCTCATCCCATGGCCTTACCACCTACTCTATGCTCTGCTTGGAGTGGTCTCTCCCAGTTCTTCCTATAACTTGCTTCATTACTCTTTCTCTGCTCAAATGTCACCTCTACAGAGTACCTTCCCTGGCCAGTCTCTCTAAAACACCTGCCTAGAGCCTTCACTTTCTGTCTTTCTAAGTCCTTCCATGGCTTTGGTTTTTTGTGTTTTTTTAAAATGGTACCTCTCTTGACATTATCTATTTATTTGCTCCATAAAAGCAAATCTTGTTCATCACTATCTCCCCAGTGCTTAGAACAGTGTTCCGCATATAATAGATGTTCAATAAAATGTTTGTTGAAAGAAAGAATGCGTGTGTGTGTTGTGCACAGCATTGACTGGTACCCACTGTGTTTTGTTCAATTGGGAAGGCTACAGGAGGTTGTGAAATCAGGTCTCCAAGAAGAGCCAACAGTTTCCTAGTCCTGGCACTGCCATTAACTGTGTGACCTCAAGCAAGACTCTCCCTTGCTGTGGGCCTGTTTTCCCATTTGTACAATGAAGATGTCAGTTTAGATATTCTCTCAGATCCCATCCATCTTGAACATTGATGAATGGAATTGAATTGAATCACTTTAATGGAATTTCAGAATCAGCAGGAGGAAAGGTCCAAAGAAAGCATCTCTATAACAGGGGAATAATTCAGCTGCATCCTTCAAATGATCCCATACTTCCTAGCAGTCTTGACACCTGTGGATATAACTCTCATTAATGAAAACTAAGCCTTGGGTGGGCAACCTGAGCCCATGGGGCAGTGAACTCAGAAGTAACAAAGGAGAATAGTAATTACTCCAGCCCTTCTAGATGTAGAGAGCCACATGCTCCCAGCTTTTCTTGCTGGTTTATCCTATTAGTCTTGAAGATCACGAACTGATTCGTGTTGCTGCCAAGAAAGCTTTTGTCCTATAAATATGACTCAGGAATGCAGGTCAATCATTGTGTGTCACATCTTCAGGAAAAAAAATACAGTGCTTGGTTAGAGTTTAAATTCTGCAATCGCACTTCATGCGTCACTTAAAATTTATTTGCTATGATATCACCACCAGACTGCTATTAAAATGGGAAAGGACCGTCAGCGCTGTAGGAATCACCTTCAAGAAAACGTCCTGGCTCTCCCCATTAAAAACTGTAAGTCTGAGCATTTGCATGTGCCTGCTGACTTTTTATACCCTGCCGCTTGTCAGAGCGATCTTTCAAAAGAATGGACTCAAGAAGGGCTATTGCTTACATATGAGGAGAACCTCACAGTTTGCTAAGCACAATTTCATTCCTTACCTTGTTTGCCTTAAATTTTGATGTGGAGCATCATTGATTCCTGAGGAAACATCTGACCTTAAGTTTCAGTTTTGTATCTTCCTCACTGTACGGCCCTGGAAAAATCACTTCCCCAATTTGAGCCTCAGTGTCTCCATCTGCAATATGAAAATCACTGACTCCCAACTGGGTATTCCAACATACCAAGAGAATTTTAAAGTTGAAACTGAAATCCAAGAGCTGTTTCCATATTTCATATTTCAAATAAGCCTAATGGGAAATCTACATTTGCCCAAGATCAGGCCATACAAGCTAATTAATATGTAAAGTTTCTTTGATTTTGGATGGAATGATATCAACTCAATTGGTAGCTTAGATTCTCTCACACTGATCAGAAACTCTGACTGGCTATAAATGATATCACAGGAAATGTTGGAACGTTATTTTATCGCCTATTTTATGTTTTAATTTCCTGCCCTTTGCAAGCAAACACTATGCAATGGGTTGCTTAAACAATGGGAATTTAATGGCTCACAGTTTTGAGGTTAGGAAAACGTCCAAATCAAGGCATCATCAAGGCGATGCTTCTCCTTGAAGACTGTGGCGTTCTGGGACTGGCTGCCAGGGATCCTTGGTCCTGGGCTCCTCTGTCACATGGCAATGCATATGGCGGCCTCTCCTGGCCTCTCCCTTCTCCTCTGAGTTCCATTGACCTTTAGTTTCTTGCTTCCTATGACTTTGTCTGAATTTCATTCTGCTTTTAAAGGACCCCTAAATAGGATTAAGACCTATCCCGATGGGGTTGGGCCACATCTAAAGTGAAGTAACTTCATCAAAAGGTCCTACTTACAATGGGTTCATATCACAGGAAAGGATTAAGTTTAAGAACATGTTTTTTCTGGGGTACATACAGCTCAAAACAACCACAGTCTGATTAGTAAAATGGGGTAAGGAATTAACACCTGCAGTCTTATAAGCAATATCTGCCAAAGGATAAGTAAGTAAAGGAAAACATATGCTGCCTTGTATTTGATGCAGAAAATGTTGTCCCACCCCACTCCAACCCCCATCTCTGAGATTTTCTTTCCAGCTGTAAATGCTGTGATTCCAACATTCCTATTCATTGAGAATGCATTTTTATCCATTAGAGAAACATATTGGAAAGCCTGTTGCTGTCTGTCTGTTTTTTTTTAGAATAGCCCCTCTCATAATAAAGTCACCCCTAGGCACAAGCATAATGGAAAAGCAAATCATTACAGACTATACTACAGATGAAGCAATGCAAAGGTCCTGGGGAAAAAACAATATGGTACCATGTTTAAAGAGATATGTCTTGAATCATGTCCTGAAGTTCAGCAGTCTTTGGCTTTGTTGAACAAGGACAAAAAAACCTGTTACAGGAGGGGAAGCCCTGACTTCAGGGTTCTGTGGATGTAAGTACAGGACATATTGGCAATAAGTCCCTAAACTCAAGAACAGAGTTATGCGATGTCAGGCAACTCACTTCTTTTCCCTGGACCTCAGCCTCCCCCTTTCTAGTATGAGGGGGTTGGACTGGCTGAATGTGGTGGCTGCTGTGTCTGCCCCACCTGATCCCTCTACTGCTCTGCTTCCTTCAGCACCATCACCACCCCCAGCTGCTCTGAGTATCAGCTGCTGACAGCTCAGTTTTACCTTCTCTGGAGAATTGCCTTCAGCCACAGGAAGTCACCTTATCTGGTGGCTAGTAACTCCCACCCCCGGGGAGGGGCACAGCCCATAGCCAATGACAGATGGGTATGACAGCCCCTTGCCCCTAAGTGGGCCCAGCTCTGAGGTGCAATTCACGTTCCTGAGCTCCTCCTGAGATCAGGCAGAGGCTGACTCCAGCAGAGGCCACATCCTTGCTAACCCTTCCTCTGTTGCATCTTGCTTCCCTCACTCCCTCTATCCTAAATGGATGCTCCTCAAGACATTGTGTCCCTGAACCTGTCTCAGGCTCTGCTTCTAGGAAACCTAGAAAAAGTGCTTTCATTGTATTGGCTGATTCTTCAGACATTCCAGGAGAAGACCTCCTGGAGCATGGCTGGGCCTTCCCGGCAGAGCATTGTCGCTATCCACTCTTCCATGGAAGGTTTTATTCCTTGGCCTAACATAATTCTCTCACCCTGGAGTGCTTTCATTTCATAACCTTCCAGGTTTCTCTGTATTTTCTTTCTGTGTTTATCTCACTGAACTTCCAGAAGGTATAACTTGTTCCCTGTCTCTCCAAAACATATTTCTCCTGTGGATTCCCTCTGGCTCACTCTTCCCCAGGAGAGTGGAGAGAGCACTGCTTTGAGTCAGAAGACCTATGTTAACATGTGGCTCAACTGCTGAAATGCAATTCCCACACTAACTGCCTGCAGTCATTGCAGAGTCCACAGGTTAAGGCACAACCCTCCACAAGCCTGCCCTCACCTCAGACACCAGCTGCAAGTTTGGGAGTTCCTAGGACCAAGAGGCTACAAATTCAGTGGTTCTCACCACTTTCTCAGGTTCAATAATTTGCTAGAACAACTCACAGAACTCAGGAAAATGCTATACTTATGACCAGCTATATTATAGCAAAAAGGATATGAATAAGAAGGAGCTGAAGGAAGAGACACATAGCGGAAAGTCTGGGAGGGCCCCCAAATGCTGAACTTTTGTGTCGTCTCGCCATGAAGTCAGGATGCATCACCTTCCCAGAACAGGGATGTGCGTTATCAGTGTTTAATAAAATGCCCTCCTGCATTGAGGGCTGCCGGGAGAAGACCCCTTTCCAAGAAGGCATTTCCCGAAAGATAAAAACAACTGCCCTGCAAGGATGCCAGAGAAGAGGGAACACAGCCTACAGTTTCCGGCCAGTAGAGACATCTTATCAGGATGCACAGGCATGCCATACTTAGCAAGGTATATCTGCTCCCCACCTTGTAAGAGTCTCCCGCCACCGCCGCCGCCGTGTAAAATGGAAGTTTCATGTCAGCCAATCAGAACGTTTCCTCACTCGCTTCCACTTTCGCCCTGTATGAGTTTCCCCTTTCTGCTCCCTCAGTGGAGCTACCTGATTCGGGAATCACTCAATAAAGCTGTGCGATCCTAAACAGCATGAAAAGTTTTTTTCTTTTGGCAGTGAAGATGGGATGCGAAGCTGCCTGCTGATGACTCTGGAGATTGGAAGGACAGGCAGAGACGCCGTTTGAACCCTTGCTGTCCTCTGTCCTCCTTGCCATCTCCGGTGATCGTGGGTGAGTCCCTCTCGGATTCAAGCTCTGCTCTGTGTTTGGGCTCTCGATCTCACTAGCTTTTAGTTCAAAGGTTAACAGGTCAATCTTAGATGAGAAGTCTCAGATTTTGAGCCCAAGTCCCTAGTTTCATTTTTGTTCTGATGTTTGTTTGTTTTTTGTTGTTGTTCTGTGCACAAGGTAAGAAGTGCTTTGTCCAGGATAGCAGGTCAATCATATTGACAAGAAGGCTCAAATTCTGAGTCTGAGTTCCTAGGCTTTGGTGTAGTCCACAGTTTCATTTTTGCTGCTGCTGATTTCTTTGTCCTGTGCACAAGGTAAGAAGTGACACGATAAAGATGGGCTCCTCAAACTCTAAAGTCTTTGATTCTCCTCCCTCTGACACCCTGGCATATTACATGTTCAAAGGCTATGAGGCTGGAAGTTCTGCCCATCTACCCAAAGAGAAGAAATTCACCACAGACAACCGGGAGCTGCAAAGGCCATTATGGGAAATGTTCCAGTTTGACAGACTTACTCATCCCAGAGGTGAACTCGCGCAGAAGGGCTCCCAAATCAAACATGCTGAACGGAAGCCTATTTTAGTTGGTATGTGGAGCCTACCAAGAAATTCTTAGACTCTAAAAAGAGTTTAGGTAAACTAGTTAGTTTTGTATTTCTATGTTTTCTGTGTTCTGTGTTTTAATGTCTGACTCATGGCTGAAAAAGTTTAAATTGAATCTATAAAGCTTTCTGTGGTTGCCTGTATGTTTGATGTGTGATATGCACCTATTTCTAGATGATAGCACCAAAGTAACTTATAAAACTCCTAAAAGAGCCCTATTCACATTCACTTAAAGATAAATAAGTGCTTACATATAAATTAAAATACCCCGAAAGTCCTAGGAAATAAGGAAACCAAACTTCCAATATTTCCAATAAAAAAAAGATGATCCATAGAACTAAACTCAAATGTTTTTTTTAAAATTCAAATTCACATAATTCAGATAAACCTTTGACAAATGAGACTAGTTTAATGCTGTTAGTTAAATAAAAACTGCTATTTTCTGAGTTACCAATGCTAAGGCCAAGACAAGCTTACAATTTTATTCTACTAGAGTATGTTCTTCTTAAATTTGTATGGGTTTATTGATAAAGTAAGCTAACATTATATCTAGTGGATCTTAAAACTATGAAAATGTAAATTTGTGTTTAACCAAATTGTGTTATTATTCTGACATACCTTATTTGAAGAGTGATTGTTTTCTACGATGTTGGCTTGAAGACAGTTTCTAAGACCTTTTTGGCAACTTAAATATGTGACGTGTGTGGATGTGTTTTTGTTAAGGAAAAGGAGAATAGTTTTGCTCTGAAGTAAAATGATTGGTTGTTGCAGAATGAGAAACAGAAATGTGTAGGACAAAACCTGAACGGATATAGAAAGCTGTAGAAGGTTTGCAGAAAAGGAATTTTATTTGTTGTGGTCAAGGTTGGCTAAGATTTGATAGGTTTTTAAAATTTTTGCTTGTTTTCTTATCAGAGGCAGAGGTTCCGTTTTGCCACCAGGGACACCATGGCCGGCCAGCGCCACCAGGAGCCAGGGAAGGGGTGTGGAGTGGATACCTTTAAGAGGCAGCCTGGCCCTGCTGCACCTCGATTTCAAGACTCTTGGCCTCCAGAGCTGTGAGGGAACACCCTTCTGTTGTCCGAGCCATCTAGACTCTGTACTTTGTTACAGCAGCCCCAGGGACCCAAGACACCAGTGATGGAGCCATGTAATGGTCCTCAGGGGACATGGTGGGCGCTGAGCCAGCGCAGGCCGGCAGCCAGCGTCAGGGAAAAAAGGCAAATGCAAGAGAGAGGTGTGACCACCAAACCCGCGGAAACTTGTGCTCTGCTCTTTGCTTCCCGCAGGGTCTCCGGGCCCTGACTGGGGGCTTCTTCTGAACGCCCTTTGGCTCTGCACAGTGCACCCCTGAAGTCAGCTGTCTGCAGGGACCATGGAGCCAGGTCGGGCTTTGCCCCGACACGAGCACCCAGGGGCTCCCCATCTTGTGCCCTCGGCCTCTGCCCTTTCATGCATTTCTCTCCCTGACCCTCTGCCTGCCTGCAGAGCTGACCAGGACGTGTGGTGAGCCCAGGCTCGAGCCTGATGTCCTGAGGCCCCTTGCCCATGCCGCCCTCCCTCGGCCCCTGGACTAGCTTCTGCATGTCCATCGCTTTCCATCTCTCAAGCACCTTCCAGCAACAATGGAGAGAGATATTCCTTTTCTCATTTTATAAAGTAGAGCGGGGAGTGACTTACCTCAAGGTCACACTGCCAACGAGTAGTGGAACCAGCACCTAAACTCTGCCTTAATTCTAGGTCCTCTGCACTTTTACTACAATTCCAACGTACAATTCAGTCAGTCAGTCAATCTGCCTGCCTATCTGTCTATCTGGCTTGCTCTGCCTCTGTCCCTCTGTCCCCATTTCTCCCTGTCTTTCATCCCCAAGAGCTGAGGAACCTCCTATGCCTCCCTTAAGCGTGGGCGTCAGGAACCGCAGGTGTGCAAGGAGACCCAGGCGTCGCTGCGAGTCTAACTTGGACAGGCTTTCAGGCTACATGGCACTCACAAGCAAGCTGCACCCAGAGATTCCTTCCAAGTGAGTTCAAGTATGCTCAGTGTCCCCAAACACTAAAAAAATGCTCCTCAGTGGGATGGGGCAGGAGCTTCCGCACCGGTGAGACTTCCGTGTGTCTGTTACTGGGCAGACCCGGCTCCGTACCAGGGCCTGCCTCATAGGCCAGTGCTACTCTTCAGCAGACACTCCCTGGGCTCTGGGGACTCACTCAGCACTCAGGAGAGTGCAGGGCCCGAGCCAAGCTCCTTATGCAGGTGAAAATTTCCCCTGCTGGAGGGGTGCACCACCGGACCTCCCCACCCCCAAGTATGCAAGGCCATGGGCCCAAAATACCAATCGATTCAATCTGAAGAATGCTTCAGGTTCACAAAGGACTGCATGGGAAGGGAGCTGGGCAACCATGGAGGTCACAGCAGGGGAGGAGAGCTGGGCAAGGAATGGGGCAGGTGGAGGGGTAGGGAGGCTGGGGAGTAGGAAAACGCCAGAGTGGAGAATGCATAGTTATGTAATAATCGTATGTTATATAATCTGCTCACCGCTTTTTCTAATATCAAACCCAAGTTAGCTTGACCATCACTTCTGTTCCCACCAGCTGCTGCCAGGATGTAGGGGGCCACAGAAAAATGGTTCTCACAAACAAGCCTGGTCCTCCTCTTTAGGGATCCCTTAGACTCCAAGGCTTAGAGCATCAGGGGCCCTGGGCAGGAGTTGGTGCCTCACCAAAGATGTGACTGCGACAGCTCAGCCAGTCCACAGCAGAACTGGAGTTCCAGCCTGGGTCTCCGGGCACCCAGTGAAATGCTCTTTTCAGGGTGCCATTCCAAAGGCCTGGGAAGCTGGCTCAATCTCCCCAGCCTAGGCGGGGCTTACTCGGTTTTGCAAAGTTTCAGGGTCTTGAGGAGAAGGCGAACGGGACCCCCATGCTTACAGAGCACGTGTTCCTACTTTATGGCTGGCACAGCACCAGGACGTCGCACCTGCCATGGTGCCCCAACATCACCATCATCATGTCTTCCCTCTTATCTATGATTGGGTTCACAATGACATTGCCTTCCACTCGCCCCTTTCTGAGTGCTGCTGTCCGATCCTCTTTGCAGCCAATGGAAATTGAGAAGACCCTTTGGGAGTCAGATCAATTGCACAAACCTCCTGGTTACTGAGCCCTAACTTTCTGCTGA
>JAQZBX010091375.1:0-12390 GCA_029593785.1 Cabassous unicinctus
GCGACCTCACATTCCTCTACAGGCATGTATTAGTCAGCCAATGGGGTGCTGATACAAAATACCAGAAATCTGTTGGCTTTTATAAAGGGTATTTATTTGGAGCAGACACTTAACAGTTACCAGGCCATGAAGTGTAAGTTATTTCCTCACCAAAGTCTGTTGCCACGTGTTGGAGCAAAATGGCTGCCAATATCTGGAAAGGTTCAGCCTCCCTCTTCCTCTTAAGGCTCCATGGTCCCAACTCCTTCCAATATCAGCTGTAGCCTGGGATATACCTCTTCTCTCTCCTGGGACTCAGCTGCTGTGTCCCCTCCACAAGGTTAGCTATAGACTACCAGGCTCTCTCTCTTTCAAGGACCTCTGCTATGTCTATTAAGTCATCTCTATTCCTCTGTGTTCTTCTCCTGTGTATTTACTTCCTGGGGCTCCAGCTCAAAACTCCAACTAAATCCTCTGTTATTTACTTTTCTCTGTAAGTCCCCACCTAACAAGAGGTTGGGGACTCGATGTCCCAATTACATGGCCTATTTAAAGCCCTAATCACAACTCAAACAAATAAAAGTGAAACTTCTGAATCCAATACAATCTAATATGCCCAGAGGAACAGACCAGTTAGCAAACATAATCCAATATTTATTTTTGGAATTCATAAAAAATATCAAACTGCTACAGAGGGGAGTTTAAAATATCCTGTAAACTTTAATTTCTGTCCTTAGGTCAATTTGTGCACTACTGATATGTTAAGAGCTTCTATGCACATGAGAGCTGAGAAATCAAAGATTCATTAAATGAGTAGATTTTCTCTAAGGGGTGGAACCTTCACTTGAGACAACAATTGATAAGGCAGAAGGAGAGCCTCATGAATGTAAGAGTTTTTGCTTGTTTTGTCTCATGCTGTTTTCACCAAGCCCAGATTATTGCTTGGGTAGGATAGGCTTTTAATAAACATAGATTAAATTATAAGCATGATTCTAATTAAAAGTGAGGCCTTAAAGGTACATGTTATAAAGAGTCAAGGAAACTAAATATCTGGAATAAAGTAAAAGAAATGGACAATAATGATGACTTTTGGAGATGGAAAACAGCATAAAAGGAATGAAAGGGAAGAGATAAGAAGGGATTTCTTTATGTGTACCAAGACAATAATGTTGGTCTTGATAGTATTTGGGTGCAGAAAAATTGAAGGGCTTGGACAGAAATCTGCTCAATCACATATAAAAGGGAAGAAAACAGTCCTGTAAGGAAAGATATGGCAGGGAACATATTGACATTCTCTTTGTATTAGCTTTTATTAGATCTTATTTAAAAAAATAATAATAAAGAGCTTCCTTTTTTAACATTCCTTATTTTACTCACTAAAACTTGGCTTAAAACCTGCAGAGGACAGATTGCAGGGTGAGGGATTGTTGAATAGCAACAGCCTGAGAAGATCACTAGTGGTCTAAGAGAAAAATGCTGTTTTACTGTGTTTGTCTTTGCTTTTTGATCCTTTTTCTCTCTTCTTACATTTTTTCTTTTCATTTTTTTTGGAAAAAACACACAAAGAATGAGTAGCTGTTGTCTTGATTTCTTGTTGTTGTATTCCCTTTCCTTTGTTTCTTAGTTTTTCTGTTAGTTTTTTCTTTCTTTTGTTTCCCAATTTTCTTTACATATGCTATACCTTTTCCCTCATCCATCCTTATATTTTCTGTTTTCTGTTGCTGTTTTCATTCCACATCTTTGGGCTTGGTCTGCAATTTTTCTTGTACTAATTTCTCTTTCTTTCCTACTTTCTCCATATTTTATTTTCTCTTCTTTAAAATTTATTTCTTTCTTTACTTCTCTCTTCTACTTTTTTTCCCCCTCTTTCATCATTCTGGACTTTTAATTCAGTCTATATTTTTCTCTATTCTGTTTCATGTTTCATTGTTTCTATTCCACTTTTCTAATATTATTCTTCTGTACTTCTTATTGGGTCAAATATTCAATTACCGATGTCTTGTATGGTCCCTTTCCTACCTTTTACTGTTATCACAACTATTATTCATTCTCTTGTCCTATCTTCCAATTTCTCTGGTACTAACATTTTATTTTCAAGGGAACACGGAAATTGAATAAGAGGAACAAAGTGTCAAAGTGAAGCCTTACCACACTCAAAAACAACAAAATAAAACCATAAAGCAGAGAAATAAGCCAATCAAAAAAATACAAGCCACACTAAGAATCAAGAAGGCATGGACCAGTCCAATGAACAAACGAAAAACCCAGATGAAATGCAGAAAATGGAACAACTAATCAGACATGTCCAAACAAATATCATGAATCAACTTAATGAAGTGAAAGAAGAAATTAAGGATATTAAGAAGAAACTGGGAGAACTTACTGAAGAAATTGTAAACATTCATATAAAGATAACAGATATCATGTTGATGAATGGCAAAACCCAAGAAGTAAAAAATACAAAGGAGGCACATAACAGCAGAGGAACAGGCAGAGGAAAGAATTAGTGATTGGGAAGACAGTACATCTAAAATCAAACAGATAATAGAACAGATAGATAAAAAGATAGAAAAAATCCAGCAGGGACTCAAGACTTGACCAACAACCAGAAACACACAAACATATGCATTATTGGTATCCCAGAAGGGGAAGAGAAGAGAGAGGGGACAGAAGGAGTGTTGGAGGAAATAATGGCTGAAAACTTCCCAACCCTATTGAAGGAGATGGATGTACATATCCAAGAAGCACAGCACACCGCAAACAGTATAAATCCCAAAAGACATACTTCAAGATATATACTTATCAACTGGTCCAATGCTCAAGAAAAAGAAAATACTGAAAGCAGCAAGAGAAGAGAGAAACATCACATAAAAGGAAGCTCAATAAGATTAAGTGCTGATTTCTCATCTGAAACAATGGAGGCAGGAAGACAGTGGTATGACATAGTTAAGGAGCTAAAAAAAAATTCCCGCCAAGGATTCTCTATCCAGCAAAACTGGCATTCAAGAATGAGAGAGAGTTCAAAATATAAACAGAAAAACTGAATCAAAGAGAGTATGTCAATAAGAAACCTACACTTCAAGAAATACTAAAGGGAGTTTTGCAAGTTGAAAGGAAAAAACAGGAGAAAGAGAGAGTTGGAGGAGAGTGTAAGAACAACTAAAAAGATTAAAGAGTAATAAAAACAATATATAACATACATAAACCAAGAGAAAATATAGGTAATCTGATTAATTCATGACAATAATAACATTGAATGTTAATGGACTAAACTCACCAGTCAAAACACAAAGCCTGGCAGAATGGATAAGGAAATAAGATCCATCTATATGTTGTCTGCAAGAAACCCACATTAGACCCAGGAATTCAAGAAGGTTGAAAGTAAATGGATGGAAAACATTTTTAAAAGGAAACAATAACCAAAAAAGGGCCAGAGTAGCTATATTAATATCGGACAAAAAGACTTTAAATGCAAAACTATTGTAAGAGACAATGATGGACACTATATATTAATAAAATGGGAAATTATTCAAGAAGAAAGAACAGTCATAAACATTTATGCACCTAACCAGGGTACCTCAAAATAAATGAAGCAAACACTAGAAAAACTAAGTGGAGAAATAGATGCCTCTACAATTATAGTGGGGGACTTTAATACACCATTATCACAATTACACAGAACATCTAGAAAAAGAATTAATAAAGAAACAAAGAATTTGAATAAAACATTAGTGGAACTAGAACCAATAGACAAATACAGTGGGAAATATATTCTTCTTGAGTCACATGGATCATTCTACAAGATTCACCACATGCTAGGCCATAGAATAAACTTTAATCAATTCAGAAAGATTGAAATTATACAAAGATCTGACCACAATGGAATGAAGCTGGAAATCAGTAAGGGACAGAGAACCAGATTAGGCACAAAGATATGGAAGTTGAACAACACACTCTTAGACAAACAGTAGGTCAAGGAGGAAATCACAAGAGAAATCAGTAACTACCTTGAAATGAATGAAAGTGAAAACACAATATATCAAAATCTATGGCACACAGCAAAAGCATTACTGATAGGGAAATTCATAGCCATAAATGCATATATCAAAAAAGAAAAAAGAACTAAAATCAAAGAAATAACTGCAGACTTGGAGGATTTAGAAAAAGAACAGCAAACTAACACCGAAGGAAGTAGAAAGAAGGAAATAACAAAGATTAGATGAGAACTAAATGAAATAGAAAATAAGAAAGCAATAAAAAAAGGAGAAGATCAATAAAACTGAAAAACCCTTAGCTAGGCTAGCAAAGAAAAAAAAAGAGAAAATGCAAATACACAAAGTAAGAAATAAAGAAGGAGATATCACCAGTGAACCCACAGAATTAAAGAGTATCATAAGAGGGTGCTTTGAAAAATTACATGCCAAAAAGATGGATAATTTAGAGGAAGTGGACAAGTTCCTAGAAACACACAAGCAACCAACATTGATGAAAGAAGAAATTCATGAGCTCAACCGAACAATCACAAGTAGTGACATAGCATCAGTCATCAAAAACCTCCCAACTAAGAAAAGCCCAGGACCAGAAGGCTTCACAGTTGAATTCTACCAAACATTCCAGAAATAACTAAGACCAATCCTGCTTAAACTCTTCCAAAAAATAGAATTGGAAAGAACATTGCTTAACTCATTATATGATGCTAGCATCACCCTAATACCAATGTCAAAGATAACACAAGAAAGGAAAACTATAGACCAATCTCCCTAATGAAACTAGGTGGTAAAATCTCACAAAATACATGCTAATCATATTCAATAACATATCAAAAAATTGTACACCATGACCAAGTGGGCTTCATTCCTGGTATGCAAGAATGTTTCAATATAAGAACATCAATCAATGTTATACACCACATAAACAGATTGAAAGAACAAAAAAATCACATAATCATCTCTATAGATGGAGAAAAAGCATTTGACAAAATACAGCGCACTTTCCTGAACAAAAAAACACTGGAAAAGGTAAGGATATAAGGAAACTTATATAAAACCAGCACAGCATTTTTTACTGAATTGGAAAAACTAAGAAATTTATTTGGAAGGGCAAGAAGACCTGAATAGCCAAACACATATTGAAAAAGAAAAATGAAATTGGAGGAATCACACTACATGACTTTAAAACATACTCCAAAGCTGCTGTGGTCTAAACTGCATGGTACTGGCACAAGGTTAGACATACTGACCAATGGAAGCAAATCGAGAGTTCTCATATAGATCCTTGCATATATAGTCATCTGGTATTTGACAAGGCCAAGAAGCCCACTCAATTGGGAGAAAACGGCCCTTCAACAAATGGTGCTTGGAGAACTGGATATCCATATCCAAAAGAAGGAACACTATCTCACTCCTTATACAAAAATTAATTCAAGATGGATCAAAGTTCTAATTATAAGAGCCAAGACCATAAAGACCTTGGAAGATAATGTAGAGAAACATCTACTGGACCTTATAATAGAAAATGATTTCATTAACTTCACACCCAAAGCACAAGCAGTGAAATAAAAAATAGACAAATGGGACCTCCTAAAAAAAAAAAATTGTACTTCAAAGTAGTTTGTCAATAAAGTGGAAACACAGCCTACCCAAAGGGAGAAAATATTTGGTAACCATATATCTGATAGCAGTCGATGATCTATCATATATAAAGAAATCCTAAACCTTGAAAATAAAAAGACAAACAACCCATTAAAAATGGGCAAATGATTTGAATAGACACTTCTCCAAAGAAGAAATGCAAATGGCTAAAAAGCACATAAAAAGATGCTCAACATCACGAGCTTTTAGGAAAAAGAAAAGAAAACTACAATGATATATCATCTTAGACCCATTAGACTGGTGGCTATTAAAAAAACAGAAGACTACAAGTGTCTTCTGAGAGGATTCCGAGGAATGGAAATCCTCATCCACTGCTGGTGGGAATGCAGAATGGTGCAGCCATTGTGGAGGACAGTTTTGTAGCTTCTCAAAAAACTAACTATAGATATGCCATATGAGACAGCAATTCCAGTGCTGGGTATAACCCAGAAGAATTGAAAGCAAGGACACAAAAACATACATGCACGCCAATATTCATAGCAGCATTACTCACTATTGCCTAAAGTTGGGATCAACCCAAATGCCCATCAACAGATGAATGGATAAACAAAATGTGGTATATATATACAATGGAATATTATTCAGCTGTAAGAAAGAATACAGAACTAACATATGGGACAACATGGATGAACCTTGAGGACCTTATGTTGAGTGAAGCCAGCCAGGCATTGAAGGCCAATTATTACATGACATCACCAATATAAATTAAGCAAACTGAACAAACTCACAGACCTAGAGTCTGCAAGATAGGTTTACAGGAAATAGAAAGGTAGAAGAAGTTTGTAAGCCAATGCCCATATGGGCAAAATCTATGACAAGGTTGAAGCATGTAGTTGTGCAGTGAAGGGACATAACAAGGGTATAGTGATAAAATTGGGTTGTATGGTGCAGGTTTGAGAAGGGACAGGGTGGGGAGGGTGGGGAGGGTGGGTTGTATGGTCCATGGAATTGGGGGGAGGGTTGTTGGAGGGAGCAGGTGACACTGGAGATTGGCGTATACGTGCTTGAAATTATGATTTTGGGAATGCTCATTTGGCAAAATATCAAGGAAGATTTCCTGGCTTAGGGTGTTGGTTGGGGGCATTTGGGCTAGGGCATACCTGGGGCAGGCTTCTAGGGAGCATGTGAGTGATCATTTTGTCATAATGTGCTGCATCAGTGGGTAGAGACCCACATAATGAGTCAGACGGTGTTGGACTCCTATCCTAGGAAGGCCTGCTATATTCTCAAACAGAAGGATAGGAGTCACTTGAAAGCATTGACGGTGCCTAATATGAGAGGACAGACCAGTGTGTCAAGCCCTCAGTGAAGATGAAAGAAACTATGAATCTTGTCCTTCAAGGAGTGAAGCCTGGTGGTTCACTGGGCCTGCAGGGGTAGGGAAGGGAGGAATAAAATAGATGGAACAAGGGCAGTTTAGGGGTGATGGAAGTGTTCTGCATGATCTTGCAAAGATGGATACAGGCTACATTAAATTTTATCAGATCTTATAAAAGTATATGGTCCAAAATAAAAACCATAATGTGAACCTTTGGCAATGGTTAGTAGCTATGTTCCCATATTTGTGGTCATCAGTTATAAGAAATGCACCACCCACATATAAAAGATTATTGATGGGGGAAAGGGGAAAAGGGGAAGATGTTGAGTATATAGAAATCCCTTATATTCTGTATTTGACTCTACTGTGATCTAAAACTTCTTTGAAGAAAAAATGAAAAAAAAAATTAAGACACTGGGGGAAAAAATGAAAGAAAATGTCACTGTACATACAGGACAACAGTCTTATAGTGATGAAAGACAAAGTTTTTTTAAAAAGTTTTTTTTCTTCAAATATATTTTCATTATTTTTATTCCAATTTTAAAAAATATTATTCTATTTTTACTTTTTATTATTTTTTATTTATTTTACTTCTTCTATAAAAACTATCATTACTCTTTCATTTTCTTATTAATTGTATGTGGGTATTTTATTGGTTTCATTTTTGAAGAAGTTTTAGATCACAGAAGGGTTACAACTGTGACAGGAGGATCATTGGTGTAGGGTGTCTGTGAGTGGGGATACATGAAAGGAAGTTTACCTGTGTATACATATAATGCATATAAATGTGTTTAAATGTACAAAAGGCATTGTCATGGTGGGTGGGGATTCACACAATAACCAAAATAAATCAAATTCTCATCTGGGGAGCTCTGCCACATTCTCTAAAGGAAAAACAAGGATGTCCCAAGTACAGGGACCATGACTTCTGAAGGAGGATAGTCCATTGAGGAATCCTTGATTTTGATGATTATGCTTATGAGCCATTGCTCTTGAAATTGAAACTTAGCCTAGTGACATAGGGATCTAGGAGTTATCAATGGGGATCCCCCTTGTTACTCAAATGTGGCCTTTCTCTAAGCCATAATCAGCATATGAAAGCAATAACTTCTCCCCATCATGGGATATGACTCCAGGGTAAGCCTCCCTGTCACCGAGGAATTTCTACCAAGTACCAAGAAGTAATGCATCTGGAAAAAAATTAACCTTGACCAAAAGGGGGAAAAACTAAAGAAAATAAGTTTGTATGGCAAAGAGAATTCAAAGTGAGTCAGAAGGCCATCCCAGAGGTAGAGCTTATGCACATCTCAACAGGAACTCATTGACAGCCAAAGTATATATGACCACAAACAGTGAAGATCCTCAGGAATATGGAAACATCCAGACACTATCACCAGGGCAGACAGCTCAGGAATATGGTTCCTTGCCAGTGGGCCTTAATCTGGTATTTATGGTCCCCAGTGTGACTGAGTTAGACTCAGCAGTGGTTTCCCTATGCATGACTCTTCCGTCCTTTTATTCAAACCTACAATTAGTACTAGGGTTGATAGGTATACATGCAAGAGACTTAACTTTGGGCTGTCCCATTTGCCAGCTGAGTCCTGAAACTCAATGGAGTTGCAACACCTACTATCCAGTTCAATGGACTCGCCCAGGACAACTAATGGGGAGGATATGATGGACAAACAACATACCAAGGAACTGAGAGTGCCTACAACTGCAAGCAAGAGAGTCCCATCTAATGGGTATATGGGATCAAAGCACTCCTCAATTTATTGTGGAGTGGGCATCACCATCTCAGAGTCCTCAGGATTGGGAAATGAACTATGGACTAAAATAAACTTACTAGTATTCTACTATAAACTACTTGTGATTCTAGCAATGGAAGAAATTCCATTGTTTTGGAGGCAATCATCCATGGATGTTCTGGGGTTAGGGAGAGGGAAAAACAGGTGTAATAGGGGGCATGTTCAGGAATTGGGAATCATTTGAATGACATTACAATGACAGATATAAGCCAGTCAATGCCGGCCATAACTTACAGAGTTGAATGGGAGAAAGCGTAAACTCCAATGGGCCTCCCTGGCAATGAGGGATTACGACCAAGTGCCAACTGGCAATACAACTGGAAAAAGACCTTGAATAAAAGGGGGAAGGGATACAGACAAATGAGTTCATATGGCTAAGAGACTTCAAAGTGAGTCGGGAAGTCATCCCAGAGGTAATGCTTATGCAAGTCTCAGCAGAACCTCATAAGCTTCAAATTGTGGGTATCACCCCAAATAGAGGGGCTCCTGAGGGCTCTGGAGACATTCAGGTCCTATATAAGGGTGGATAGCTCCAAAGTTTGGTGCCTTATCAGTGGGCCCTGCTTTGGAATCTGTGCTCCTGAGAATGAGAGAGTTGGACTCAAATATGTCCTCCCTGCACATGGTGCATCAGTACCTTCTATTCAAACCTATAAGTGGTGCTGGAGTTTGTAGGTGTACTTCCAGAGACTGGAGTCTTTGGCCTGCCCATGAGCCAGCTGGGCCCAGAATCTCAATGGAGCTGCAACTCCTACTCCACAGCTCAATGGACTCACCTAGGACACCTGGCAAGGATGATGATGGACAACAGCTATTCCAGGGAATGGAGAGAGTCTGCAGCTGCAGACAGGATAACCCCATCCATCTTATCCATGGGATATAAGCCCCTTCTCACTTGGAGGTGGAGAGGGCATCACCATTCCAGATTCCTCAAGATTGGGGGAAGAACTATGGACTAGAGTGGACTTACTGGTATTCTATTATACACATAGTTTTATTCAAGAAATGGAAGAAATTACAACATTAATGTGGAGCCAGTGGCCACTGGACGCTTTCGGGGCAGGGAGAAGGAAAAGCAGTTGTAATACAGGGGCTTTTTTGGGACTTAGGAATTATCCTGAGTGACATTGTAATGACAGATATAGGCCATTTTAATTCAGCATATAACATGCAGAACTGTGTGGGAGAGAGTGTGGTCTATAATGTGATCTATGGTCCATGCTTAGTGGTAAAGCCCCAGGATGTGTATATCCATTGCAGGTGATGTGCCACACTAATGAAAGATGTTTATGTGGGAGGTTGTGGGAAGTGTGGGAGGTGTGAGAGGTGGGGCATATGGGAATCCTTATAATGTTTGTCTGTCATTTATGTAATCTAAGTATCTTTTAAAAAATAAAAAATTTAAATTTAAAAACAAAAAGTGCAATAATCCATGCTTAGGGCAATGCTCCAAAGTGTGTTTATCAATTGCAGTGAATGTACCACACTGATGAAAGATGTTGCTAATGTGGGAAAATGCAGGAGATGTGGGGAGTGAGGCATATAGGAATCACCTATATTTTCTCTGTAACATTTATGCAATTGAAGTATCTTTTAAAAAATAAAAAAGTGGAAAAAGAAGAAGGGAGTAGTTTATGTATACCAAGACAATAATGCCTTGGTACTTTAAGATAAGTAATTATGTACTATATGTTGGTCTTGAGAGATTTTGGGTGCAGAAAAATGGAAGGGCTTGGAGAGAAATGTGCTCAATCACACATAAGAGGGAAGAAAACAGTCCTGTAAGGAAATACATGCATGGAATAAATATTCAGTGATGTCCAAACAAATATCATGAATCAACTTAGTGAAGTGAAGGAAGAGATAAAGGCTATAAAGAAGACACTGTAGGGAACATATAGAAGAAATTGTAATCATACATAGAATAATAACAGATCTAATGGTGATGAATGGCTTAACACAAGTTTCAAAAATACACTGGAAGCACATAACAGCAGATTTGAACAGGCAGAGGAAAGAATCAGTGATGTTGAAGACAGTACACCTGAAGTCAGGCTGATAATAGAATAGATAGAAAAAAGATAGAAAAAACCCAGCATGTATTTATGTATTTATATGACAACATGAAATGCACAAACATACACAATATAGTCATCTCTTAGGGAGAAGAGAAGGGAAAGGGGGCAGAGGAGTGTTGGGGGAAATAATGGCTGAAAATTTCCCAACTCTTTTTAGGGAGTCAAGGAAGTACAGTGGACCCCAAATGTATAAATCCTAACAGGTCTAATTCAAGACACATACTTATCAAATTGTCCAATGCTCAAGACAAAGAGAGAATACAAAATTAGCAAGAGAAATGAGATCCATTATATATAAAGGAAGCATGATAAGATTAAGTGCTGTTTACTCATCTGAAACCATGGAGGAAAGAAGGCAGTGATAATGACATAGATAAGGTGCTAAAAGAAAAAACTTCTAGCTAAGAATTTATACCCAGCAAAGCTGGCATTTGGAAAAATGAGGAAGAGTTCAAATTATTCACAGACCAACAGAAATTGAGAAAGATTGTCAACAAGAAATCTGCCATTCAAGAAATACTAAAGGGGGTTCTGCAGGTAGAAAGGGAAAAAAAAAACAGAAAGGAGAGTTTGGAGGAGAGTGTAGGAATGAAAATTATTGCTAAGAATAACTAAAAAAGATAAAAAGAGTAATAAAAACAACACATGACATACATAAACTTAAAGAAAATATGGCTAATATAACCAATGCCTTGACACTAATAACATTGAATGCTAAGAGATTAAACTCTCCAATCAAGAGACACAGATTGGCAGAATGGATAAGGAAATATGATCCATCTGTATGATGTCTACAAGAAACTCACATTAGACCCAGGGACACAAGGAAGTTGCAAGTGAATGGTTGGAAAAAATTTACATGCAAACAATAATCAAAAAAGAGTGGGAGTAGCTATACTAATGTCAGACAAAATAGACTTGAAATGCAAAACTATTGGAAGATACAAAGAAGGACACTATATATTAATAAAAGGGGTAATCTATCAGGAGGAAAGAACAATCATAAATATTTATACACCTAACCAGGGCAACTCAAAATAAATGAAGCAAACACTTGGAAAACTAAGTGGAGAAATACATGCCTCTACAATTATATTGGGGGACTTTAATACACCATTATCACCATTACACAGAACATCTCGAAAGAGAATTAATAAAGAAACTAAGAATTTGAATAAAACATTAGGAGAGCTGGACCTAATAGACATATACACCCCAATACAGTGGGATACACAATCTTCTTGAGTGCACATGGATCATTCTCCAAGATAAACCACATGCTAGGCCACAGAACAACCCTCAATCAATTCAGAAAGATTGAAAGTATGCAAAGTAAATTCTCTGACCCCAATGGAATGAAGCTGGAAATCTGTAAGGGGCAGAGAAGCAGATTAGGCACAAAGATATGGAAGTTAAACAACACACTCTTAGACAATCAATGAATCAAGGAGAAAATTGCAAAAGAAATCAGTAACTACCTTTTTTTTTTTAAGATTTATTTATTTATTTATTTATCCCCCCCTTGCTGCTTGTGTTTGCTGTGTCCATTCGCTGTG
>JAQZBX010091376.1:0-12397 GCA_029593785.1 Cabassous unicinctus
GGAATTTCTGGATCATATGACAGCTCTATATTTAGCTTCCTGAGAAACCACAAAATATCTTTCAAGGAAGCTTCAACATTCTATACTCCCACAAAAAGAGAAGAAGTGTTCCTATTCCTCTGCATCTGCTTCAAAACTTGTTTTCTGTTTTTTAAAGAATGGCCAATTTTATGAAGTGTGAGATGATATCTCATTAGTTTTTTAACAAATAAATTTTATTGACATATATAAGGCATAAATCCATCCAAATTGTACATTCCATGGTATTCTGTGTCATCACATAGTTTTGTATTCATCAGTTCAATCATTTTTAGAGCATTTTCATTATTAAAGTAAAAATAATAATAATAATAAACAAAAAGTAAACAAACAAGTCTCATCATCTCACAATCTCTCCATTTCTCCCTTCTGTACATAGGTGTTATTCTATTCCTTCTCTCCAGTATATTTATATTTTGTAAAACAGTCTTATATATGCAATATCACCCATATTCATATTTTAGAAAGGGTTTCACTATGTTATGCAGTCTCATGTTACATTTTTAAACTTTCCTTCTAGTAATATACATGTCCTTAGAATTTCCCTTTTGACCACTTTCATACTCCTATAATAGCTCTGTTAGCCACAAACACCATGATTTGCTCTAACCATTTACATTCATTTCCAAAGATCTACAACCAAGCTTTTTAACCAATTCTGCACAGATAAAACTTCAGCTTTCCATTCTCTACACTCGTTCTATTTTCAGGTAACTTATATTCTAAAAATTAAAACATGAATTTGCATAATATATTTAGTTCATCATAGTGCAATAATACAGCTTTTGAACTTTTGTGCCTGACATGCTTCATTCAACATAATGCCCTCCAGAATTCATATTTCTTACTATTGCATAATATTCCATTGTGTATATACACCATAATTTGTATATCAATTCATCAGTTGATGGACACCGGGTTTGTTTCCAAATGTTGGCAATCATGAATAAAACCATTGTATTAGTCTGCCAAAGGGATGCTGATGCTTAGTACCAGAAATCTGTTGGCTTTTATACAGGGCATTTATTTGAGGTAAAAGTTTACAGTTCCAAGGCTGTCAACAGTCTAACTCAAAGTACAATAAGAGGTACTTTCTCACCAAAGTCAGCCATCACGTGTTGAAGAAAGGTGGCAGACAATCTCTGTCTGGTCTTTCAAAGTTTGCCATTTCAGTCTCTGGCAGGCACATTTCTTTCTGGGCCTTCTCAGCTGCTCAGCTGCTTTTATCTATTCAGATGCAAATTTTCAGGTAAATGGCTCATCTCTTCTGGGGTCTCCAGAATCAAACTGACCAAGATCTCTCCTCTTCATGTCTATGGAGCTGTCTCTTCCCATGTGTCTTCATGAGTGAGTGTCCATTTATATAGGCCCACTGAGGGAGCCAGGACACAACATGAGTTACACCTTACTGATGTGGTCAAATCAAATCCCTAATCTTAACAGGTAATTTAATCAAAATATCTCAGGTGTATCTAATAAAATCAAATGATATCACACCCAGAGGAATAGATTGGTTTATTAAATTAATCTTTCTCTATGTTGGAATTCATAAATAGTCTCAAACTTCTACAACTGCTATGAACATTGATGTGCAGATGTCTCTTGTCATCGCTCTCAGTTCTTCAGGTTTTATTCCTCGAAAGGCTATTGCCAGGACACATGGCAAGTCTCTATTCAACTACTTCGGAACAGCCAAACAGTTCTCCACAGTGGCTATGCATTCTACATTCCCACCAACAGTGAATAAGCATTCCTTTCCCCACACATTCTCTCTAACACGTATAGTTTTCTGACTTTTTAATAGTGGCCAGTGTAATAAATTTGAAATGATAGCTCATTGTAGTTTTGATTTGCATTTCCCTAATCACTAGTAATGTTGAACATTTTTTCTTGTGTTTCTTCACTATTTTCTTTCCTCCTTGGACAACCATTTTTCAAGTCCTGTTCCCATTTTTTAATTAGGTAGTGTGTATTTTTATTAAGTTGTATTATCTATTTTTATATAATGGATATTAAACTGTTATTGGATATGTCATTGCCAAATATTTTCTCCCATTGAGTCAGCTGCCTTTTCACCATTTTGACAAAGTCCTCTGAGGTGCAGAAGTGTTTAATTTTGAGGAGGTCTGATTAATCTCTTTTTTCTTTCGTTGATCGTGCTTTGCATATAAAATTTAAGAAACTACTGCCTCCCATAAGATCTTGAAGATGTTTTCTGACAGTTTCTTGTAGGATTGTTATGGTTCTTGCATTTATGTTTAGGTCCTTGATCCATTTTGAGTTAATTTCTGTATAAGGTATGATAATAGGGTTCCTCTTTTTTTCTTGTGGATATGGCTGTATAGTTTTCTCAGAATCATTTGTTGAATAGAGTGTTCTGGCCCACCTGGAAGGACTTAAAAGCCTTGTCAAAAATCACTTGACTGTAGATATGAGGGTCTATTTCTGAGTTCTTGATTTGTTACCATTATTCAATGTGGCAATCTTTCTGTCAGTACCATGCAGTTTTTTTTGTTTTGTTTTGTTTTTTTTATTGTGGGTAAAAATCAAATTTTTCACAATACATACCAATATTTGTAAAATGATATATAAATACATATGCATATATGTACATTTGTTTACATAAATGTTATTTGTTATACACATATATATATTTTTAAAGGTGCTTAGATTACCTAAATATTACTCAGAAATTACAGGGATTCCCATGTTCCCCACTTAATCCCATCCACAGTATCATGCAGTTTTAACACTATAGCTAGCTGAGTAATATGCTTTTAAGTTAGGAAGTCAGTGTCCTCCAACATGGTTGTTATTTTAAGACACTTTTGGCTATTCAGGTTCCCTTATCAGCAACCCCCAAATACATTTGATAATTGGCTTTTCCATTTCTGCAAAAATGACTGGCAGGAATTTTATTGGGGATATGTTGAATATGTAAATCAGTTTGGGTAAAATTGACATATTAAAAGTATTTTGTCTTCTAATCCATAAGCACAGAATATCCTTTCATTTATTTCAGTCTTCATTGCTTTGTTTTAGCAATGGTTTAAAGTTTTCTAATACAGGTCCTTTATGTCCTTGGTTAAGTTTGTTCCTAAATATTTGACTTTTTAAACTGCTATTATAAATGGAATATTTTTCTGATTTCCTGATCAGATTGCACAATTGTAGTGATTGAAATGCTATTGAATTTTGGGTATTAATTCTGTATCCCATCAATTTGCTAAAATCCTCTAACAGTTCTAGTAGCTTTGTTGCGTATTTTTCAGGATTTTCTAAATATAAGATCATATCATCAGTGAATAGTGGAAGTTTTTCTTCTTCCTTTCCTATTTGGTGGTGTATTATTTCTTTATTTAGCTTAATTGCTCTAGCTAGAACTTCTAGAACAATATTGAATAACAGTGGTGACAATGGGCATCCTTGTCTTATTCCAGATCTCAGCCATAAAGATTTCAGTCTTTGACAACTGAGTACAATGCCAACTGTGGTTTTTTCATATATGTGTTTTACCATATTGAGAAAGCTTCCTTCTATCCCAATCTTTTGCAGTGTTTTTATCAAGAAAAGTTGCTGGATTTTGCCAAATGCCTTTTCTGCATCAATCAGGAGGCTCATGTGATTTTTCTTCTTCAATTTATCAGTGTGGTATATTACGATAACTGATTTTCTTGTGTTGAACCCTGCTTGCATACCTGGGGTAAAATCCAATTGATAGTGGTGTATAATTCTTTCAATGTGCTTTTGGATTCTGTTTGAAATTGTTTTGTTGAGGATTTTTGCATCTATATTCACTAGAGATATTGGTCTGTAATTTTCTTTTTCCATAGTATCTTTCTTTCGTTTTGTTATAAGGGTGTTGTACACTTCATAAAATGACTTTGGTAGTGTTCTTCCTTGTTCAATATTTTGGAAGAGGTTGATAAAGATTGGCATTAGATTGTCTTTGAATGATTGGAAGAACTCACCTGTGAAGCCATCTGGTCCCATGCTTTTCAACTTTGGGAGGTTTTCGATGGTTGTTTCAATCTCTTCACTTGCGAATGGTTTGTTATTGTCTTCCATTTCTCCTAGGGTCGGTGTAGGTGGTTAGTGTGTTTCTAGGAATTAGTCCATGTCGTATACATTGTCCAATTTTTTGGCATGCAGCTGTTCTTAGTATCTTCTCATGATTACACTTAATTCTGTGGAGTCTGTAATAATGTCCCCCCTCTCATTTCTGATGTATTTATTGATATCTTCTCTCTTTTTCTTTGTCAGTTTATCTAACAGATTGTTGATTTTGTTGATTTTATCAAAGAAGCATCTTTTGGTTTTGTTGATTCTATTTTTTTTTTAATTCTCAATTTCATTTATTTGTGTTCTGATCTTTTTTATTTCTTTCCTTTGGCTTGTTTTGGGATTAGTTTGCTGTTCTTTTTTTATTTCCTCCAAGTTTGCAGTTCAATTTTAGCTCTTTATTCTTTTTAAATGTAAGCATTGAGGGCTATAAACTTCCTTCCCAGCACTGCCTTTGCAGTGTCCCAGAGGTTTTCATATGCTGTGTTCTCATTTTCATTCATTACAAGATATTTGCTGAATTCTCTTGCAATTTCTTCTTTGATCCACTCATATATTTATGAATTTTCCCTTTTTCTTTCCATTATTGATTTCTAGCTTCATTCCATTATGATCAGAGAGTGTTTTGTTTAATGTGAGCCCTTTTAAATTTATTGAGACTTGGCTTGTGACCCAATATATCTTCTATCTTGGAGAATAATCCATGAGGACTTGAAAAGTATATATACCTGCTGTTTTTGGGTGCAATGCTCTAAAGATGTAAGTTAGGTTTAGTTCATTTATCATAATATTCAAGCTCTCTGTTTCTTTATTTATCCTCTGTCCAGATGTTCTATCCAATACTGAGAATGCTGTATTGATCTTTCCAACTATTATTGTAGAGACATCTCCCTTCAGTTTTGTCAGTCTGTACCTCATGTATCTTACAGCACTCAGGTTAGGTGCATAAATATTCTGTATACATGGTTTTCTTGGTGTATTGACCCTTTTGTTAAATATAATGACTATCTGCTTCCCTCATAACAGTCATGCATTTAAAATTTATTTTTTTTCTGATATTAGTATTGCTACTCCAGCTCTTTATTGGTTACTATTTATATGGAATATCTTTTCCCAAACTTTCACTTTTAACCTGATTGTGTCTATATGTCTGAGGGGAGTCTCTGGTAGACAATATGGTTCATATTTTTTTAATCCATTCCTTTTGATTGGGGTGTTCAAGCCTTTAACATTCAATATTATTACTGTAAAGGCCTCACTTACTTCACCATTTTGTCCTTTAGCTTTCTGTTTTCCTTGTATATTATTGTTTGTCTTTTTACCCTTTAATTTACTCTTCCTAAAATCTTAATTTCTACACTCTTTTCTAAGTATTTCCTCTGTGGCTGCAGCACTCCGTTTATCATCTCTTGTAATTCTGGTCTTTCGGTAACAAATTATATCAGTTTTTGTTTATTCTGTGAAGACTTTGATCTCACCCACATTTTTGAACGATAGTTTTGCTGAATACAGTATTCTTGGGTGGCAGTTTTTCTTTTTCATTACTTTAAATACATCATACAAATTTTTTCTCACCTCCATTGATTCTTATGAGATTTTGGCACCTAATCTTCTTGAGGTATCCTTGTATGAGATATTTTGCTTTTCTCTTGTTGCTTTCAGTGTCTTCTTTCAATCTCTACGCTAGTTTTCATTCTGAATAGCAGGTGTTTCGTGGCAGGTCTATTCAGATTTATCCTGTTTGGTGTGTGTTGTCTTCTTGGATATTGATATTTATGTCTTTTATAAGGGTTTTAAAGTTTTTGGTCATTATTTCCTCAAATATTCCTTTTGCTCTTTTTCCATTTACTTCTCATTCTGGGACAACAATAATGAATATATAAGAGCATTTTCTACTGTAATTCAATTCCCTGAGGCCCTGTTCCATTTTTTTCTGTTCTCCTGTCCTTTCTAGTTCAGACGTTTTGTCTTTGAAAAATCACTAATACTGCCTTCAAGCAATTCAAGTCTGCTCTCATGTGCCTCTAATGTATTTTAATCTAGTCCAAAATGTCTTTCATTCCCATAAGGTCTGTAGCTTTTCTTTGCAGGCTTCCAAATTGTTCTTTATGGTCACCCAGTGTCTTCTTAATATCCTTTATGTTTTTAGTCATATTTTCTTTCAATTCTTTCAATGAATTTAGGAGAGTTGTGTGATTATCATTAATTTCTTATATCCTGTATCTCTTCATTATGTTTGTTTTGTACCTTAGGCTGGGTCATCTCTTCCTGTTTCTTAGTATGGCTTTTAATTTTTTTCTGATGTCTAGGCATCTGAATATTTTGGTGAATTTACTCTGATGGCTAATTTCTCTCTGACGCCATTTTTTTTCACAGCACTTCTTTATATTTGGTTCAACTTATTGTAAGTGTTTAAGATTTCACAGCTTAACTTATCAAAATATTTCTAGGTATTCACTAATGGGATGCAGATTTTTTCCCAGGAGTTAGGGCACAGAGAGACCAAAAAGCAGTTTGTGTCCACGCATTACCAGTCAGACAGCAGATTGCACTCACCCACACACTTTTCCATGGTAGTATTTCAATCTCTACCTTACTATATTTTGGTCTGGCCAGGGCCAAAATTCAAAGTAGGCTTTGTTGGCCAAATTCAATGAAGAGAAGCCACCTGACTTCCCTTCCCTTTTCCCCTGTAACGATTGACAAGGAGGAAGATAACTGGTCCTCTCTATTGTCGGCAGTGAGCAAATGATTTTACCCTGGCTTAATATCTTGGGGTGGCTGAGAGGAGCCCTTCCTGGCTCCTGTTGGCTTTTGGTAACTCATTTATTGTTTGTTTGTTTTTTTATTGTATTGTTTGCATTGTGAAAAATTTGATTTTTATCCACAATAAAAAAAATTTTTTTTAATTATGTTTTTTCCTTTTATCACTGCATTATCGGATGTCTAGTCTGTATCGTGGCACCTTCCCCCTCTCATTTCCCAGTGTCTCCCAAATTTTCATTTAATTTTCAAAGAAGATTTAGGTCACAGCAAAGTCACACACAGAATACTAGAGACTCTCATATACCCAACCTCCTTCCCTTTTCCTCACCCTATATTAAAACCTTTTTTTTTTTCTTTTTTTGTGGACGGTAGCATTGTTATAACTCTTATACAGATAGTGAAACATAGCTACTAAACATTGTCAATGGTTTACAGTATAGTTTACAATTTAGATGGTATAGTTTAATAATTTTTGATGATATTTACCATGTCCTGTGTCCATTACTGTAAGGTAATGAAAAACATTTCCCATGACCACTAAATACTCCCAGTTTGATCTATTCTCTTCCTCCCTCCATTTTTTGTGTCACTGTCTCTCCACCCCCTTGGAGTTGTGTAGCACTGCCTTGATCTGCTATCTCCCATAGACAGTCCTTCAGACAGATTTGGCCCTTTCTCTGTTTTGTGTGTGTGTCTATGTGTGTGTGTGAGAGAGAATTGAGCCCTGCCTGCCTACTTTGATGCCATTTTCCTGGAACTCTTATTGTAGTTTTGATTCGCATTTCCTTAAGAGCTTGTGAACATTTATTCACCTGCTTTCTGCCATTTTTGTATTTTTTTAGAGAAATGTCTATTTAAGTCTTTTACCGATTTTAATTGATTGCTTGCTCTTTTATTGTTGGGTTGTATGATCTCTTTATTTTGCAAAGAACCAAATGTTTACCAGATATGTGGTTTCCAAATTTTTCTCCCATTAGTGTACTGCCTTTTCAATTTATTGATGAAGTTCATTGAATCAAAAACTTTAAATTTGAGGAAGACCAGTTTATCCATTTTCATTTTATTACTTGTGCTTTCAATAAAAGGTTTAAGATTCCACCACCTACAACCAGGTACTGAAGTTGTTTCCTTACGTTTTGTTCTAGGAGTTTTATGTTTTTAGTTTTTACTTTTAGGTCTTTGATCCATATTGAGCTAATTTTTGTATAAAGTGTGAAATACGGGTCTTCTTGCTTTCCTTTGGATATGTATATGAAGTTCTCCCAGAACCATTTGTTGAATAAACTGTTCTGGCCCAGCTGGATGGACTTGAAATCCTTGTCAAAAATCACTTGATCATAGATCTGAGGGTCTTTTTCTGAAATATCAGTTCAATTCCATTTTTCTATATGTCTATATTTATGTCAGTACCATGCTGTTTTTACTCTATTGACAGGTAATATGATTTAAAGTGTGAAGTGAGAGTCTTCCAACTTTGTTATTCCTTCCTAAGATGTTTCTGGCTATTTGGGGCCACTTACCCTTTCAAATATATTGGAAAATTGGATTTTCCATTTCTTTAAAAAAGACTTGGATTATTTAGAGATTGCTTTGAATCTGTATATCAATTTGGGTAAAATTGACATCTTATTGATGTTAGTCTTACAATCCATGAACATGAAGTTTTCTTCCGTTTATTTGGTATTCTTTGATTTCTTTTAGCAACACCTTGTAGTTTTCTGAATATAAGATTTTTACATGCTTAGTTAAGTTTATTCCTAAATATTTGATTCTTATAGTTGTTGTTGTAAATGTAATTGTTTCCTGAATTCATTCTTGGATTGTCACTACTAGTTTTTAGAAACACTGCTGATTTAATATTAATCTTGTATGCTGCCACTCTGATGAACTTGTTTATACGCTATAGTAGCTTTGTTTTAGGTTTTTCAGGATTTTCAATGTATTGAATTATATCATCTCTAATAGTGAATTTTACTTCTTCCTTTCCAGTTTGGATGCCTTTTATTTTTTTCTCTTATCTGATTGCACTTGCTAGAACCGTTAGCACTACATTCAACACCAGTGTTGGTAGTGGGCATCGTCTTATTCTTTTGCTCCTGATCTCAGCAGGAATTCTTTCAGGCTTTCATCATTGGTGACAATGTTAGCTGTGGGTTTTTCATAATCACCCTTTATCATGTTGAGAAAGTTTTCCTCAATTCCTAAATTTTGGAGTATTTTTGTCAAGAAAGGATGCTCTATTTTATCAAATGCCTTTTCTACATCAATCAAGATGATCATGTGATTTTTCTTTTTTGATTGATTAATGTGGGTTATTATGCTGATTGATTTTCTTCTGTTGAACTACTCTTGCAGGCCTGGTATAAAATCCCCTTGATTATGATGACTAAATCTTTTAATGCATTGTTTAATTCAATTAGCAAGTATTTTTTGAGGACTTTTGTGCACATATTTGTTAGGGAAATGGGTCATTAATTTTCTTTTCTTTTTTTAAATATCTTTATCTGGTTTTGATATTAGGGAGATATTGTCTTCTTAGAATGAATTGGGTAGTGTTTTCCCTGTTCAATTTTTTAGAAGAGTTTAAGTTTAGTTTTAAATCTTCTTTGAATACTTGGTAGAATTCACATGGGATACAATCTGGTGCTCGGCTTTTCATTTTGGGGAGTTGCTTGGTGACTTGTTTCAACCTTTTAAATTGTGAGTGGTTTGTTGTGGTCTTGTATTCTAGAGTCAGTGTAAATTGTTAGTATATTGCTATGAATTTTTCTAATTCAACTACATTGTCTAGTTTCTTGGCATAGAGTTCTTCATCATATCTTCTTATTAACTCTTTTATTTCTGTGGGTAAGTAGTAAAGTCCCCCTTTTCATTTCTGATTTTATTTACTTGAATCTTCTCCATTTCTTTTCAGTCTTGCTGAGGGTTTTTCAATTTTGTTAATCTTCTCAAAGAAGCAACTTTTAGTTTTGTTAATTTTCTCTAATATTTTTTGTTCTCAATGTCATTTATTTCTACTCCGATCTTTGTTATTTCATTCCTTCTGCTTGCTTTAGGAATACTTGCTGTTCTTTAAGTTACTCCAACAGTGCAATTAGGTAATTGATTTTAGGTCTTTACTTTTCTTTTTCTTTTTTTTTGTCATTGAGAACTTTATTTTGCTGCTGTTGTGTTAGTGGACACTCTCCCCCCTCCTGCCCCCACCAATAGGTTCACTAACAAGTCACCAGTTCATTTTCGGAAGGGGGGATACCAGCTCCTTCCACCCTCTCACTCAAGCTTCTCCGCTGCCCACTGTCCCCTCCTCACACCCAGAGGGAAGGCAGTGCTGTTGGACCAGGGTGTGGCCACCAGTCCACTGATTGCATTCCTGAGACTGGGAGGCTTTATCCCTCTAAACATCTAACCAATCAGAAGAGTCCTGGTGTGGAGGTGGCATAATTTAACTCCACAGGTGTCTGTAATCTCCAACAATGCAGCTGCTTTAAGCTTTGAGTTTTGTGTGGCCACCCAGGGACACAGGGGTCTGAGGTGGTCTGTACCTTAGTGAGTGGCCACCACAAAGGCTACTGGCTACACACTGGCATGTACTAATCGGCAGAGCAGATTCTGGTTCACATGTGGACTCATTGCACATCCAAGGAATCTATAGAAATGAGCTCGAGAAAGGCATTGCTGTCTCCAGGAGGCATTTTTGAAGTTTATGGAGGTGATTTTGTTTGTCACAGTGATTGAGGGACCCTGGGGGCATTTAATGCATGAGGCCAGGGATCCTAGTGTCCTGCTATTTATGGCACAGTCCTGCAAAACAAACTTTTGCTGGCCTGGCATCTCATCCGCATTTTCAAATGTCCCAGTGGACGGTCATGTAAGTGAAAGATCTGGTGACTATTATCTGAGCCTAGAATCTGACAACATATTATATATAAAGTGTATTTTTCCAGGGTTCTAGCCTATAATGTATTTTTCCAAGGATGCAACAATCCTCTAAGTTGTACGTTTTGTTTATAACTTTATCAAGAATTGGTCTCCATTCTGGGGAATCATGTCTCCAAAATCAATGCCACTCGAGTATTCAAATTGTCAAAATACCAAGCCTTTAACAGGCTTGCTCTGCAGCTGTTTCATTGACAGGGATCCAACACAGAGGTGCTAACATCTAGCCACTAACAGTGCAGCTGGTGCCCGAACATTTATATGCTGAAAGGCACAGATTATGTGCATCACTTTTATTGTATTCTCCTTTAGAGCACAGTTTTAATAGGACATGTTCATTTCAGGATAACAAAGAGGGTTTTATAAAATCTTTGTTATATAAAGGTGACAGGGTTAAAGATGTGATTTGCCTGAACAACTGGAATTTGTCTCATTTCTTCTTTTCACACTCCTGAGTCCTGAGGTTTTTAAAGACCAGTGGAAATGGTGTGTGAGTGTATCTTAGTGTGTGTATATGGTAAACCTGTGATGTACGTGCCTGTATGTGCACGTGGCTGTGGATGTGCTGTGTGTACATGGTATACCTGTGGGTAAGGCTGGGGGCAGTAAGCCAAAGTGAGAGGCTTCCCCTCTGTGCATGGTAGGGGAGATGCCCCACAGAGGGACCCCCAGGGCATGGGCAGGTCCTGTTGGCTGGGTCTGCCTCCCTCCCTACTGCCCCCTTTCCCCAGATATGGGCTCCTCCCTATTTCTGGTTTCTTCTGGGATGCCCCCGAGGCAGGACATTAGCTCATTGGGGCAACAGGTGAGGGGTCAGGGGCAAGGAGGCTTTCTGAACTGATATCTCACATGCCTGGTGGGAGCTGGCGGTGTTTCTCGCCTCTGTGTTGTCTCAGGGGGCTTTGCTCAGGTACAGTAATCTGCAGCCTTTGAGGTGAGCCAAAGAATCATTGGATTTTTAAGGCAACAAGGAGATATACTCTGCTATGGCATGAGGGGCGGGTAGACTGCAAATCAATGTCATTGAACTACAGTCTCCAGAAAAGAGCTCCTCACATGTTAACTGGCTTCATATGTCCACCTGTAGATGCTTTCCTGGGCTCATGGGGACATTTTACTTAGAAGAAAAGGTGCTGGAGGAAAACTACTCAGAAGATCTCAGGAAACGGGGTCTGCGCTAAGCTGGGGCATGCATCTTTCTTCTTTCTTAATGTAAGCATTGAAGGCTGTAAATATCCCTCTCAGATCCCTATGCATCCTACAGGTTCTGATATGTTCTCTTCTCTTTTTCATTCATCACTAGATATTTATTGATTTCTCTTGCAATTTCTTCTTTGAGCCACTTATTATTTAAGAGTGTGTTGCTTAATCTCCAAATATTTGTGAGTATTCCCTTTTTCTGCCTGTTAATTTCCAGGTTTATTACATTATGATCAGAGAAAGTGCTTTTTATAATTTCAATATTTTTAAATTTACTGATATCTGTTTTGTGAACCAACATATGGTCTGTCCTGGAGAAGGATCCATAAGCCCCTGAGAAGAATGTATATCCCTCTGTTTTGAGGTCCAATGTTCTGTATATGTCTATTAGGTT
>JAQZBX010091377.1:0-12386 GCA_029593785.1 Cabassous unicinctus
CTCCTTGTGAGGGCAGGCCGGCCCGCGCGGCACGAGGGGCTGATGCAGCGGGACCTCACAGCGAGGGGAAGATAAGCAGACATGGAGAAAACATACAGCGAATGGACACAGCAAGCACAAGCAGCAAGGGGGGGATAAATAAATAAATAAATAAATCTTTGAAAAAAAAAAAAAGACCTACCTAACAAGCAGGCTTGAGATGCTTGGCAGTTGATTCTTGCAAAAAGCATCGCTTTACCAATGACAAGTAGGAGTTGATGGATAGATGCCTTACCTTCCACACCTTTCCAGTGAGGCAAGTTTGAGGTGACTTCTCCATATCTCCTAGCTGTCTCCAGGAGGATCCAGACTGTTATACGCAGTAAACTGCTTCATGTACTAACAAGGTGTTGGCTTTCTTCTTGTGGCTACTAGGCTCCAAAGTTAGCCCACAATGAACCAAACTTCCCATGCTGGATTACGCAAAAGCCATCGAAAGGTATTCTCTCACTTCCTATCTAGGGTGGTCCTGTGATTGCTTTAACCACGAAATGCAGTGGAAATGACAACGTGCAGTTCCAAGCCTAAAGCTTACAAAGACTTAGTCACTACTTCCACTTCAGCATTTTTGGAAGCCCAGAGATGCTGAGTTAGAAACCTGACTATACTTTGGAAAGATCATGTTGAGAGACATGTGGTAAGGCCTGGAGATTACATGGAGAGAGAGAGATTGGAAAGAAGGATGGATAGATGGATGGATGGATGGACGGACGGACGGACGGACGGACGGATGGATGGCAGACAAATAGATATCTAGCCTTCCCATAAGCTTCTAGTTGTCCTGCCAAGAAACCAGCCCCTATCCTGTGGGAGTTCCCAAGTGAGACCAGCTGAAAAACCAACAGTATAGAATTGTGGTATATAATAAATGGTTGTCATTTTACAACACTAATATTGGGGTGGTTTATAAAACAGTATTAGAAAACAAAAACACCTCTCCTCACATTCTTATTTTTCCCACTCTCATGTTGGTACTTTCTGTCATCTCCTCCCAAATAAATAAGTTGAACTCTGATTCTAGTCTAAGGATTTACTTTAAGGGGAACCCAAACCCATACAGTATAAATAATAGCTAAAATAAAATAAAGTCAAATCAATATAAAATAAAATGATTTCACATTATCAAATTCTCATAAAAATACACATGCAGAATAAATATTACTCTCTTCTTTAAAAAAATGAGAAATGGATTCTGGTGAGTAGAAGTTATTTGCCAAAAAGGTACACAATAAGACAATGATATTGTCATATTCTATGCAAAAGAGTATATGTTGAAGTTATTTCTAACCTTTTTTATGTTACCATTCTTATTATGAGCGATAAAACCAAAACTGGCCAAATGGCCCCACACGTTTTTATTAATTTGTAAGCTTTTTATCTTTAAACTGTTTAAAATAAAGGTTTATAGTACCAAAGGATGATGTCTTATAGAAACATGGCTCTAAAAACAAACCGAGATTTTAAAAAGAAATACTATTTTTTAAGTTATTGCTTTTGAAATGTGTGAATGGGCCCCAAATTTTGTTCTTTGGAGACATTTCAAAATAGGGCAGCCTTTCATCTTTATGAATGAGTCACATGTAGATTGTCTTAGAAATAGAAGAATGCAGTAGATGATACCTTGCTGTCCTTTGAAGACTAAGACATAAATATATCAGGCCTGTTTTCTCATCTGTTACTTCACATCAGTCTGTAATTTCTTTCATTCCACATAATTAGGGTGTACTCAATAGATATCCTACCCACTATCTATGGTTAATAGGGTACAGAATCACTTTTATTCAAGAAAGGAGTTAAGTATTTTTGTTAACTATTTTGCTATCTGTAAATCATTTACTGTAGATAAATACTTTATACCACCATAGTATGTTATTTTGAAAAATAATCAATTATTCTGCATATTTTTAATTTATCTAAATATGCCATTACATATACCTTTGAAACTCTATTAAGTCCTGAATACTATTTTAAAGAATGTTTTCCTGTAATCATGGTTTGAAACTTGGATAGTTAGTCTTTGAAATGCATAAATTATAGGAAAGAAAATCGGCATAGTTTTCTTTTCCTGGGAAGTGAAGCAGTTAATATTCAACATGAAATGTCTAATCTTTAAATACATTATAATCTAACTGCTTAGGATAATTTTTGCTTTAATACCTTAAGAGTCTGCAAAGCCTGAAGGATGGGATTATTAAGATGGAATTTTAATGTCAAAATTATCAGAGAAGTGAACATATTGCTAGTGTTCATAAAAAATGTATTCAATTTCTGTATGATTTTTTCAAATAAGAGATGAGAATATATTTGATTATAGCCAGTAAGTAACCCCAAATTTGATCAGATGACTGTAGGTCACTGCTACATAAGTACTGTCAACTCCAGAGATTAGACTATTTAAGAGCTAAATTTACTCTAATATATAAAGGTGCCTGCAGAGATGGGCATAAAAATGTAGTCATGAAGTAATTAAACTCTTAGAATATTTCGTGGTGAAAATAATAAGAAAAGAGAGCATGGAAATAAATATTAAAAATGAATGCAAATGATCATAATTTCCTGGGAAAACATTAATGCAAAAATGTAGAAAACATTTCTCAGTTTTCATTTTTTAAAGCTTTGAGATAACTCAAAACTAACATATGCACAACAGATTTCTAAACTTAAAGCCTATTCTATTTAGCAGACTTCTATTAATGTTGAGATTAATCTATGATATAGAATTTACTCTAGCAAGCCAACAAATATGAAAAGAAATAACAAGATAACATTTAACTGTACTATTTTAGGCAATTGTTTTAAAGCAAATACATACTTTGCAATATTTTTTATAATCCTGCTTGTCAGTTTCTTAAGGAGGATTATCCCTGCAGCAATACAAACTTCCCCTTCCACATTATCAAACACCTACAATGATGTGCTCATACATAATCATTTACAACTTATTAATAGCAACTACAATAAGGAATCAATAGTCATTCAAACTTAAAATTATAATTTTTCAAACCACTTGATGGGGAGGGATGTAGGAACTTGTCTTATGTGTTGGCCTTAAGATACAAAAGCTCAGTAGGTACCCTTCTTAGAACAATGCACATTTGTAATTTATGAATGTTCTTTTATATTCTTGTGAGATATAAATATACAGTTACATTTTCCCTTTCCCCAGTGCTACATAATTATAACTTGTAATATGTAAATATTTATGAATTCACAGGATGTTCGCTAGGAGAGAAAAATGTTATACTTGCAGATTTGTCTAGTATTTGCAGAATTCAGCTTTATTATTAGGCTTTGTATTGTATTGCAAAATGTAAAAAGACATTGTGATAAATTTTACTTGTCTAGAAAACATACCATCTGGTGACTCTTTTGAAATTTGGGAATTATCTCAATATCATTTATTGCTAGAGATAGACATTACAACATTAGTTGAAAAAAATTTCCCCTTACTTATATAAAAGGAAAGGGAGCACATAATTCCCTGTATTCTAGATGATATAGTTAGAATCTTAACATCACAAGGTATTCGAGTTTATAGGACCTTAGAGATCATCTAGGCAGGCATAACACGCTAATTGACTGGCTACGGCTGAAATGCCAGGTAAAGATTCTGAGGCCATCTATCAGTCCAGTGAGGAAGAGCCCTTGGCTGATTTAGAATTTTCTATGCGTCCAGGATGAGAGCCTGGGGGCACACATGCAATGGATTCACCATTCCTTATCTTGTATACATTCCTGACCTATTCAATGACGCCCTCCACATGATCACTAAAAGTTGGTCAAAAAGGAAGAGTCCCATTTCCAAAGCTACCCGTAGAGTTGTGAAGCAGATCTTCTTCTTAATACCTGCCCATATATCTGATCACAATTTAATTTTTAAAACTTTATCCATGTAATCCTAATCTATTCCTCATTTCAAGCACACAGACACAGATATTTGAAGCTTAGCATGCCTTTTCCCTTTGTAAATTTCTCTTTTTCAAGTCAAGAGGCTTCAATTGTTTCAGCTTCTTAACCATTGCTATGGTTTGTTCAAGTCCTTAAAATATTGCTTCCAAAACTGAGTCCTCTAGGTGATATCTCACCTATGTAAAGTAAAACAATTATTTCTTTTCATGAAAATGCAATATTTCTATTTAATGCAGCATAATTGTCTATTGGCTTTTGTGTGTGTGTGGCGTTTTCACCCTCTTGGATCATACTGCACTTGCAGTTGCCAAAGCTTTTTAGATATTTTTATATGAGTTATTCTTAAGTTATCTCTTCCAAATACTAGGTGTGTACTAATTTCTGCAACTGGTAATAATGATAACCGTATTTTTGTGATTGTTTATTATTAGCCAGAATCCACACTAAACATTTTACCTTCATTATATTATTTTAAATCACTATAATCCTAATTTTATCTACAGGTGGAGAATCAAAAGCAGAATAAGTTAAATATTCCTTCTAAAGCTGTGGCAGCATGATATTTAATCATTTAAAATTTATTTTGTTAGCTTGGAACAATTCATCTTTTTGAGCTTCTGTTTGGTAATTATGTTAGACTCTTTTAGGTAATAAGGAACATATATGCTGAACATACATTAGAAATAGAAGATTTATTTTAAGTATATTTGAAGAAAATGACAAATGAAAAGCTATCTCAGAAGTCACACAAGCAAATCTCTTAGGAAAAAAAGAGTGCTTCTGCAATGTTCAATAACTTTCATGTCCCAACTACAGTATTCTTTAGTCCAATAGGAGAATGCTCTGTGCTCACCATCCCTCTCAGGGAGGCACTTCCTTTTCTTCTTACAGTAGGATGGGACATTATGGTTATTCAACTGAATTCAGTCCCTGTTGCTACTGCTCCCTGCTCCCATGCAGCCAACAGACCTCCCTTGCTCTCTGCCTAAAGGCTTCTTTTTCTTTGCATCCTCTGCTTATTCGTTTTAATAAAATACTTGATGCTCACCATATTACCAAGCACCTTACATTCAATTCCTATTTAATTCTCACAGCAACTATAGAGGTAAGGATCATTTTAGTTATCAATTGACATAAGAAAACAACTGAGGCTTAGAATGATTAGGCAACTCCAGAGTTATCCCATATCAAATAGCTAGGGCATGTCCAAACCTGAATTCCTCCTCAGGTTTGACTCCAACGGCCATGCCCTATGCTCACTGTCTGTGTTCTTCCTGTCTCTTGTTCACCTTCTGCTCACTCTACCACTAGTAGTGCTTTTCCTGTGTCTTTCATTCAAATGACAAAGACATTTATTAAGTGATTGTAAAGTACCTATTCATCCAGGTTCCCAAAGAATGTCTGAGACTTCACCAAATGCTTTACTTAAACGAAAATAGGAGGTATTTTTAGCGTTTTTAAAAATCCACCAATCCAGCAAATCTATCAAGAAAATAAATCACATTAATTTGAACAAATATATCTTAGTAGTATATTGTTGAAATTTCACAACACACATACCTGAAAATCCATGAGACAATTCTGTGGAATTTACCTTGTACTTATACTTATTGAGTCTAGACTCCACAGATAGCTGCCCCTTTCCCCATATAATTGGAAATAATTTCACATTTTTTTCTCTTAGTTTATCTCTCATTTTTCATGATTTCCAAAAATTATACCCTTTCACACTCTCATAATCTATACTCCTCTGTCTAGAAAGAGTAAGCTTTTTGGAGAAGTAGCTACTTTTTTATAATTCCTCTCCTTCCTTGGTCTTATTATTTTACCTAACACATTCTATCCTTTTAAGGTTGAACATTGTTTTAAACATTTCTCTACAGATAGATATTCACATTATCTCTAAATAATAATTATTAAAACTAAAGCTTCCCTATGTATTTATACTCATATCGGGGGTAGGGAACCAGAGTTATCGGGTAAAAGATATCCACATGTTAAATCTCGATAGGCACTCCCAAATTGCCCAGCGGATTGTACCACTGCATTCTACCTCTAATAGTACATTCATGTTGTAGCCTCCCTTCCTATAATCCAAAATAGATTTAAATCATTAATTTTCATATTGTTATCAATTAATTATATCACATACCCTAAGAAATACACGGATACCTGTATCGATCTATATCTTCAGAATCTGTAACCAACTTAAATTCCTTTTTAGATTTCTGTGGGGTTTTTATAATTCTTAATTAATTTTCATATTCTTAGAATCACTCTTTAGAGCCCTGTTATACTTTCATCTCTTAATTTGTGCTTGCTCATGGGTTCTGCTTTCCTTATTTTGTTAATGCACTTTAAAAACATAAGATGCACACAATATATTTAGGAAGATCATACATATGCAAACAAGATAAGCTTCATTAATTACAATTCAGCTATCTCTCAGTGATAACCATTACAGGTACTTTTATTGAATTAAAAGACATAGGAAGAAAAATTGAATTTAATGTATGTAAATCTAAGTGTTTCTGAATGAGATAGTAATAAGGTGAATCTAAATAGTGCTTTATGCATTATACCAAACTTCTGCCTACAGCTCATTTGATCCTAACAGCCATTGGTATCATAGCTATTATTATTTCTATTTTAAAGTTAAGAAAATGGGGACTTAAGGAGATAAAGTGATTTGCCCAAAGTAAGAACTTAGGTGGTGACAGGTATGAGATTTTAGCTCCAAATACAATACTGTTTCCCTCTGAGCTTGCTGTTACTTAAAATATATCATCTATTATGTAATTCCTCTCTCATAAGATGCTAGAGGTGTGAAGAGATTTGAATATTTCTGGACTCTTCCTCCCTATCACATTTGCCTTTCGTGCCCCAACAAAATGTTTTTCCCCACTAAAACCCCCTAATTAATTCTATTGAATTAAGACTTTTAACATCCAAGAATCCTCTATTCAAAATCCAAATACCCTTGGAGATTTAATAATCAAGCTGTTAAGTAATTAAACCTTAGTAAGAATTAGCTTATCAGATTGCTTTTCATCAACCACTAAGTGAGAGGCAATGGAGCAAAAAGTAGAAGAGATGGGATGGGGTAAGAGCCAAAGCACAAAGCACTTCTAATGGGGACTGACAGAGTATGATACGGTTAGTATCAAGAATAACATTTATGCAAACAAATGCACATATATGCATATGTATTTATATATCATTTTACAAATATTTGTATGTATTGTGAAAAATTAGATTTTTACCCACAATAAAAAACAATGAAATAAAATAAAAAGAAAGAAAGAAAGAAAGAAAGAAAGAAAGAAAGAAAGAAAGAAAGAAAGAAAGAAAGAAAGAAAGAAAGAAAGAAAAGAAAGAAAGAAAGAAAGAAACTCTAGGTACCTGGTATAAATGGTGCATATACTTAATAAAGCTGCCGTCGTATCAAGAACAAATTGATTCTTTCATAATTCTGTCATATGGCTGGTGTTGGCTGCAGACATAAACTAACAAGCATTCTATATTAGTTGTGACTTTACCTCTAGATTTTTCTTATCTCTTATCTTAAATTTGAAATAGTGCTCTTATTTTATGGCACATAAAGGTACAAATACCTTGACTTTCTCTGAGGTGCCCTTCTCTTGACTTGTCAAACACTTCCATGGATTTTACACACAGAAAATCCTCAAAATCCTACATCTTTCAAGCTTTTCTGATCATCCCCACCACTTCCCAGCCCTGGCGGACTTACCCACTCCTTTCCTTGCACCTCACTAATGTGCAAGGGTTTCTGTCATAACAATCATTACTTCTTTTGCACAAATTTCTTGATTGTATATGGTGAAAATATTGTTATCAATTGATTCCGTTCAATGAAACTATCAGTCAAAACTAGGAAAAAATAAAAGAGGTCAGAGCAGTGGTTTTGCATCCCAGAGGAAAACAAATCTATCAATTTAATGACTGTATTTTTAAGTTTATTTTATTTTATTATTTTATTTTATTTTTAATTTTAACTGATTTTTCTGGCACAGTACAGACACAGTTCATATTCCATATGGGGTGTCCATAGGTTCAGCATTCTAAATGAAAGTACTCATATATTTCTGTGAGCCTTTGTTTGTCATAAATTATAATAGCATCTATCCCACACATGTTAATGCATAATATGACTTTATGCACTTGACTCTCTGTTTTTCTATTCCAATCTCAAGTTCTATCATCTTGGCAAGTCTGCATTTAACACATGCACTAGAAGACCACTTTTGCTTCTGTGGTTCTTGAAAATTTTACAAGTTTTGACCAAACAGGATGCAGAATTTTTTTGAGTTTCTGCCATGAAATGTCTAATAACCCTGTCATTCTCCTGAAAATACTGTGTTAATAAATTCTGACAATGTGCAAAACATAGTGAGAAGAGGAATTTTGCTTCCCACGCAGCTTTTCTCCAAGTGGTAGGAGAGAGAGAAAAAGAAAGAGGAAGGCCCCACAACTAGGTCAGATAGGTCATGAATTCACAGAAAAATGACTTCTGAAACTTCTATTTCCCAACTCCATCTGAGGAGGTTCGTTTGAAAGGTCTGAGGCAATGAAACCACCACTACTGTCTTGGAAGCACAAACATCAATCCAAAAGCTTTTTCCATAATAAAATCTTCATATTTTAAAATTTTTAATAGCCAGGTTTTTAAGTACAGCCTTCCCTTTAGCTCTTTTCCAATTAGTTTCATCTCTTTTACAGTAATGAAATTCATTTTCTTCTTTGGTACTTTTAATTTTAAGATGTCAGATAACATGATGACCCCCTTTATTGTAGAATCATACATGAGTTAAATGTGTATGAGTGTTTTCTTATTCAAATATCAACAGCAATTTAGTTATAACCGAAGAATCAAGGAAGTTTTGAGGGTCAGCCTTCCAGTTGTTTATTATTGAGGCTTTGATGGTATGCTGGCTCACTTAACAGCTATGCGATCTTTATTAGATCCAGAAAGGTCACAAGCATACCTTTCCCACAAATGCTGCAAAATGTAAAGGAAAATCTAATTCCCTGGGAATACATTAAACATAAACAAATACCAATTTTGCTTAAGGCTGCTCTCCAAACTCTCAGCAATTACTAATATATGCATGCAAGTAGAAAACATTGTTTTTGTATTTCTCTGCATTACAACATTTATGGTGGCATTCCTCTAAAAGCCATGGCATCAGAAGTACCCCAGGAGCCTAAAATCCCAGCCCTTCTAAAAGAAAGCTTTTGGCTGCAAGGTAGTGAAGAGAAGACTGTTGGATCAAACTGCAAAGCCTTGCTTTTGAAATGAAATTAAATGCAGTACCCTGCACCACATAACAGCTAGCAGTATAGATTTTCTTGGGAAATAAGCAGTAAGATCCTGACCAGCTTCTTCTCAGATTTGCCAGCTCTGAATAATTCCCAAGCAGGTTAATCATATATAGCAAAAATCTCTAGTCACTTTGTGAAAGAAAGAGAAAATGGAATTTGCTAAATTCTCTTTCTATTTGAGACCTAATGAACACCTCTAGGTGCTGCCAGTCTGAAGAGAGGAAGGATTAATGTTTAAAGTCATTATTCCACCTAACTCCATTAATTTCATGTCACCAGCACATCAAAAGGTGCAATTTTCAGAAAGCTGTTTTCTGCCAGAATCTTTTCATTGTGGTTTCACAACACAATTGCCTACTTAGGCCCTCCCAGCAAATTGCACCCTCACAATATATGCACTGTTTGGACACAATGCATTCCTGTTTTCAGTTAATTAATACATCACAAGGAGCTTTCTAAATTACAAAGACCCCCAAATCTCACAAACAAACAAGCTTAGGATACTATCCCTGAGCCATGTTTTCACTGCCTTTTTTTCCTCCATATTTTCTTTTATTTGTGTAAAATACATTTCTAACTTCAATGCAACCCACAAGAAAACTTGATACCCAAATAACATCAAACATAATTCAAGAAGAGTAAACAAAAGTAAGAATAAAACACTCACAGTGCAGCACTATTTTTAATCCTTCACATTCTTTACCACATCTCTTAGCACATTTCATTTAGCACATCTCTGTGAGAGAAGATAATTCTTGTCTTTTATTTTCACTCCCATTGAGTGAACAGTCACAAATAGGGCGTCTCCACAGGATGTAATAAATTTCCTTTTAAGTATCAGAGGAGTCAGTTCTCTCTTCACTCTACCAATTCATTACTATTTCTATTAATTGAAATAAAATGATAAATTCATAAACAATGGTTATTTGTAAATCAAAGAAAAGGATCCAATATTTCTGTAAAAAGCTTATCAACATAATTTCTATGAACATGAACATATTTTATACTCTAGTACTATATATGATTTGTATATTAAACTGGAACACCCCTGAAACAATGTAAAAAAATTTATTTATACACACACAGGCACACATGCATACATATAAGGCTTTTCAAAAGTTGAGTAAATTGAAAATATCACTTATTTGGGATTTAAACAACAGTGGAATCCCAGTCAAGTTAAGGGCTACCTTATTGTCTCTTGTTCCTCAATTAAGTCTGATTTTTATATTGTCATAATATTTTTCTTTGATAACAAAACCGCTTTGATTATTTAGAGACAATACCAAAGGCACTATGGAATGAACAGAATGAAAATTTTTTCCTACAGGTTAAAAATAATGGAAATCTTGATTTAAATTTGAAATGCCCATTAAAATTAAATTAAGGTAGTTTAAAAATAAGGAAAGCAAATAAAGACACTAAATATGTATCCCTTTATTTCACCAATTTTGTATTTGTAATACTGTAAAAAATAAATGTTCTAATGATTCCTTTTTTTCAAAGGAGAAGTTATTAATGATTTTCTTTTGGCAAAAAAAATGGGGTTTTAAGTTAGGCTTAACAGTACAATTGCTCACCATATCAGTGAGGATTTAGAATTGTGTGTGTATTTATCAAATATGCTTATCTTTCTTCCTTTGTCATCCTCCCTGGAAAATTAACAGAGCTTTTTTTCAGAGTCTACAAAATTAAGGGAGTGCACAAGCATATTGTACACTGAAAAACAGACTTTTAAAATATATTTACATGGGGCAGCCAGTAACATGCAACACCCTGCTAGTGTGAGCATCCTCAGGGAAGAATGAGGTAGGATGGGTTCCAGCCTACAAGCAGCAGTGATGGCATCACACAGAAAGCAGCTAGGTGTGAAGAATTGCAGATAAGCTGGGGAAGATTTTGTCATTTGTGCCCTCTGTTCTCTGCTCCTTAGTGTCTGGGCACTTCTGCTCTCATGCTACTATGGAGCAAGCTGTCACACTAGCCCAGACTCACTGAAAGTGGCATGAGAACTTCAGGCCATCCTGGAACTCACAGCAGGGGAATGCTACTAAGAACATGTGCAGAGGCCAGACTCCGAGTGCCACCTCCCTCAAAAGCTCAACTGCATAGACTGCATAGATAATTGCTAAAGGATTGCAACTCACAGAATAAGAACTCAGAAAGCCTGCAGCCAGGGTTGAAGCACTGGAGAGTTCCTTGAGGAGCCCAGTCACCGGTACAGTGGTAAAAGGGAAGAGGTAGAATCCAGTTTATATCAGTAGGTTTTTGCCTTGGAGTTCTCCAACTCCATTTATTCCCTTAACCTGCCTAGAAGCGATGAGTCAAAGGCTTAGGTTCTAACCTTTTTACCTGAATACCAACTGTTTTGAATTACAATCCATATAGCTATTATTTCTAGGGTAGCATGAAGTCATAAAGTAAAGGAATAACACATCTCAGGATTGCAAAGATTATAGAAGTAAGACAGCACATCCAAGTCACCTGGCTAGGAGATGACTATGGGCAATGGTCATCCCAGGGAATGGAGAGGGCCTGCAGCTGCCGGCAGGATAATCCCATCCACCATATCCATGGAATATAAACCCTCTCTCACTTGGAGGTGGAGTGGACATCACCATCCCAAACTCCCCAGGATTGGGGGAAGAGCTATGGACTAGAATGGACTTGGTGGTGTTCTGTTGTATATTGTGATTCAAGCAATGGAAGAAATTGTAACAGTGAGGTGGAGACGGTGGCCACTGGACATTTTTGGGGCAGGGAGGGGAGAGGCAGTTGAAATACAGGGGCTTTTTTTGGGACTTGGGGGTTGTCATGAGTGGCATTGTGGCGACAGAAGTAGGCCATTTTGCATCAGCATATACCATGCAGAACTGTGTAGGAGAGAGTGTGGTCTATGATGTGAACTGTGGTCTATGCTTGGTGGCAAGGCCCCAGGATGTGTATATCCATTGCAGGTGATGTCCCACCCTGATGAAGGATGTTGGTGTAGGATGTTGTGGGAGGTGTGGGAGGTGGGGAACACGGGAATCCCTGTAATTTCTGAGTAATAATTAGGTAATCTAAGCACCTTTAAAAAAAAATATATATATATA
>JAQZBX010091378.1:0-12396 GCA_029593785.1 Cabassous unicinctus
ATTTTGCCGGTAAAGAATTCTCGGCTGGCAGTTTTTCTCTCTCAGTATCCTAATTGTATCATACCACTGTCTTCTTGCCTCCATGGTTTCTGAAGAGAAATCTGTGCTAAGTCTTACTGGACGTCCCTTGTACATGATGGCTCCCTTCTCCCTTGCTGCTCTGAGAATTTTCTCTTTATCTTTGATATTCTGAGTAGAAGTGTCTTGGAGTAGGCCTATTTGAATTTATTCTGATTGTGGTACGGTGTGCCTCTTGGACCTGTAAGTTCATTTCTTTCGTGAGAGTTGGGAAATTTTCAGCTATTATTTCCTCAAATCCTCTTTCTGCTCCTTTTCCCTTCTCTTCTCCTTCTGGAACTCCCATAACACATATGTTGGTGCGTTTCGTGTTGCCATTCAATTCTCTGAGTCCTTGATCAAGTTTTTCCATTCTTGTCTATCTGTTCTTTTCTGTTCAATTTTAACTGTTCTGTCTTCAGTATCACTCTTTCTTCTGTCATTTCGAGTCTGCTGTTGTATGCCTCAAATGTGTTTTTGATGTCATCTATTTTGTCTTTCATTCCTATGAGCTGTGTTACTTTTCTGTTCAGGATTTCACATTCTTCTTTGCACTCGCTGAATGTCTTCTTGGTGTCATATATCTCTTTAACTATATCGTCTTTCAACTCATTAATTTTTTTTTTTTTTAATTTGTGCACATCTGACTGATTAGTTGTTTGAAATTCTGCATCTCTTCTACGGCTTTGATGTATTCCTTTTCTTGTGCCATGTCTTCTGTATTCTTAGTATGGCTCGTTATTTTTTCCTGATATCTAGGCATCTGATTAAGATATGGTTTACTCAGATGCTCAATCTCTTTCTCTTTTGTAGGGATTTAATGGCAGGAGGCTGTGGGTTACCACTGCTCTTTGATTTTTAGCTCGACCTGCATTGTTAGGATTGTCCTGCTGGTTGCTCAAAACTGGGCATTGGACCCGGTAATTGGTTGTAGAGTCACTTCCTAGGGCCTTGGGCAGGGAGGCAATAGAGGCCAGAAAAAGCCTTTCCTACTTATTTTTAATTTTCTTGAGTATACTTCCTTGGTCTGCCTAGAGATGGTGGTCTTTTGCACCTCTCAGTTCAAGGCCTGGTTATAGTGCATTTGTTGCAACACAGACCAGATCAATGTGATAGACCTTTCTGTCTGGAGGCTGCGAGCCTTGTAATTCAAACTTTCTCTGAGACAGTTCTCCAGCCTTCTCTGGCAGCCCCCTCCCTTTTCCATGGTAGGAAATATTTCCACTCCCTACTAAGTCCTCAACAATCAGTCCCTGTTAGTAGAGGAGGAGATTGGGTGGGTTGTATATCTTTAGCTACTTGCAGGCTCCAAGGCAAACAATGGCGTAGCCCCACCTGGCCTGGAAGGGCTCTTGGGACACAGCTGACCAAATTTATGAGTCAAAAGCTGAGTCAGCCTTAGGCTGTGTCCCTCTCTCTCCCCTTTCCTGGGGCATCCCAACAATTAGTCCCAGCTAGAAGAGAGGGAGATTGTTAGGGTCGAATTTCTCTAGTCCTTAGTGGGCAAAGCACTGTGTGGTCTCACCTGGCCTCCAAGGGCTCATGGGACACAGCAGACCAAATTTGTAGCTCAGAAGCTGAGTCAGCCTTAGGCTGTGTCCCTCTTTCTCCCCTTTCCTGGGGTGGTAGATCCCTGGAGCCTTCTTTGTCTATAGTTGCAGGCCTAGAAGCCCAAGAATTTTAAAGTGTCTCTAGTGTGGGGGATGGTGCTGGTGGCAGCAGCAGCTGGTTTCCACTCACAGTTCTGTGGTCTCGATTTCCCTCTTTCGTCCCTCTCTCCTCTGAGCGGTGTCCAGCCTTCGCCTGGTGTCCTAAACCCTAGAAGATCTTTTTCTAGGCTGTTTCAGCCTGTCCTCTAGCTATTTTTCTGGAGGAGAAGAGATTTCCACGTCTTACTAGTCCGCCATCTTCCCGGAAGTCTCCTTAGATGTTATATGTCATTCGATATGTTACTGTATATATTTCAAAAATTTTTTGGCCTTCTTCCTGTCTTAACTAGAATGTAAGTTCCATGGTAGGAGAGGTTTTTGTCCATTTTGTTAACTGTTAAATCCCTTGCTCATAGGTGAGTGTTTGGCAGGCAATAGGTGTTCAATAAATATTTTTGAATACATAGTATTGTTTACTTGATTTTTCTTGTCATAAGGCTAAGAAAATCACAAACCACATGTCAGTGAATCAGCAAGACCTAGATCCAGACAGAACTACAGATGTGGAAAATGTTACAGATGCTGAAGAAGAACTTATTAAAGGATGTGAAGAAATGTGGAAAGAGATGGAAGAAGTAAGTGTCAAGAGTTAAAAACAATATATCAATTAATTAATATAAGATTTAAATCAATTTCAATAAAATTTGACTTAGAAAAAAATAATTTTGCTGGCTCCCAAGAGCCATTAAAATATTTATATAGTGTTTAGACCTATAATCTTCTCTTTTTTTAAGCTGGACCTATAATCTTTCATTCAAGAAACTCTGTACTAGATGAGAGGTAGAGTAAAAAGTACAACAATCACTCAAGGAGATTATCATCTTATAGAACAATAGCCTTTATATTATGTTTTATATATTTTATAAGTATTGTGGTAGAGGTTCAAAGATTGTATTGAGAGGGGTACCAAACCTAGAGGAGGTCAAGGCTAACTTTCTAAAAGAATTAATAACTGAATTCATATATAAAGGATGAATAGGAGTTAGACTGTGAAAGTCAGGGAGGTACACAAAGCACAAAGAACATATGTAAAGGTTGAGGAGTTTAGAATACATTAAGCAAAATAATATGGCAAATATAAATTAGGAGAAGAGGACTTGGAGGAGACTAGAGAGGTAAGCAGGGCAACAACATGAAGGGTTTTGCTTAGTGTGTATATGTGGAGCCATAAGAGGTTCATAATCATGGAAGTGATATGATCAGGTACACATTTTGGGAAGATTATTCTGGGTGACTTTGAAGAAAATGTAATGCAAAAGGGTGGGACCACAGGCCGAGCATTTAGGAGTTTCTAGTAAGAAATGATGAAGGCTTAAATGCTGTAATTACAAATAAATAGAAGAGTGGATTCAAGAGCTATTAGCAGGTAGGACCAAGATGACTTGGAAATTAACTTAATGTGATATGGGGACTAGTTTCCATGGATAGGTTTAGGTTTCTAATTTGGGATATTAGGTGGTTTGTGGGGTTATTCTCTAAGAGAATATAGATGTAGTAAGAACACCTTGGTGGAGTTTGAGTGAAAACATGAATCAATTTAGAAAGTTCAAATTTGAAATGTATGTACATTTTCTGAATCAGTGAAATAGAACCTCTTTTGAACTCTAAATTATGTTGGTGAAATTTGTTCTACTTAAAGTAGTATAATGTAGGATATAGTCCATAGACATTTTTAGCATCTTATTCTTTCTAATAAAATTTCAGATTAAGGTAAATTAGTGGGTGTTTTCTTTTTCAAAAATATGTTTTACACCAATGTTCACAGCAACATTGTTCACAATAGCCAAAATGAGGAAACAAGCCAGTGTCTGTCTATTGACAGATAGAGGTATGAACAAAATATATTATATCTATAGAATGGAATACTATTCAACCATTAAAGGGAATGAAGTTCTGATCCATGCTATAACATGGATGAACCTTGAAAATATGCTAAGTTAAATAAGCCGAACATAAAAGGATAAATATTATATGATTTCCATTTATATGAAATGTCTAGAATAAGCATATTCACAGAGACAGAAAATAGATTAAAGGTTGCCAGGGACTGTGGGGAGGGAAAATGGGGAGTTATTGCTTAAAGGTTAAAGAGTTTGTTTTGGGTGATGAAAAGTTTTAGTAATGGAAGATGGTGATGTTAGCACAGCAGTGTAAAAGTCAATAATGCCACTGAATTTTACAAATGGTTAAAATGACAAATTTTATGTTATATATATGTTGCTACAATAAAAAATTAAATTACAAAATATGTTTTAATGTAAATCCTTGCTACTCTGTATCATTAATGTATTTTCAAGATAATTCATATAATCTGGTTTTTTTTCCTTTTGATATTTTTTAGTATAGAAATTTGGATTTAAAAATAACTTCAAATTTTTTAATAGAAAAATACTGAAACTAGAAATAAGCACAAATAAAATAAAATTACCCGTTTTTTCCCTCTCAAATATAGTCACTTAGCAGTTTTGCTTTTTTTAATTTAATTGCACAGGAAAAATATCTCCTGAAGACTTTGTTTCTTATGGTCTTATCCATCATTTTAAAAATTTCTTATTTTATCTTTTTTTTTTTTTTAAGATTAATTTAATTTATTTATTTCTCCCCCCTGCCCCCTCGCTTTTGTGCTCACTGTCTACTCTTTGTGTCTGTTTGTTGTGTGCTCGTCTTCTTTTTAGGAGGCACCAGTAACCGAACCTGGGACCTCCCATGTGGGAGAGAGGTACCGAATCGCTTGATCCACCTTCACTCCCTGCTTGTTGTGTCTCTCATTGTATTTCTTCATTGTGTCTCTTTGTTGAGTCATCTGATTGTGTCATCTTGTTGAGTCAGCTTGCCGCACCAGCCCGTCGCATAGCTCATTGTCTTGCTCATCTTATTTAGGAGGTACTGGACGCAAACCCGGGACCTCCCATGTAGTAGGTGGGCGTCCAACCGCTTGAGCCACATCTACTTCCCCTTATCTATCTTTTTGTTATTTTTGTATATTGCTTTTTTTCCTTATTATCTTACCTCTCAATTTTCTATTATCTAGCTTCTATTCCACCATAGGTATTAGGTAATTTTTTCCTTTTTCTTATTTCCTTATGTTCCATTCTTTATTCTGTATCGATATCTTCTCCTGTTTGATATATTCACCTTGGGGACTGTCTGACTGCCTTCCTAATTGTTACTTAAAAAGTGAGGATTTTAAACAAACTCTTCTCTTACATCAAATATTTGTATATTGTTTTAGAGATGCATTACATTGGTATAAAAGGACAGGGGAATTGTCTGTGGATTTTATTGACTTATTTTTCTTTACTTTTAAAATCAAGTGTCAGAATAAATTATCACTTGTTGGAACTGAGACACTCACAGAATCAAATGCTCAGGTATGATTTTTTTTTTTCCTTCCTGAAAATAGGTAAGTGCTTTGAATAAGAAGTGTATCTGTTTATATTTTCCCCATAAATAGCTTTGTTAATACTTGTATGCTTAATTGTTTAGAAAAGTCCATACTCTTTATGATTTAAGAGTTAGAAGTATTGTAAAAACTTTTTGGAACAAGCTCTTGTAAATAAATAAGAGAGCATTTTCTTTTTTTTTTTTCTGAATCTTTTAACAGTTTTATATACTTTTGATAGTTGAGTGAATTGCTGGTTTGCCACTATTATTCTGTGTTAAAAATTAGAACAAAGACTGACATTAGCCACAGATATTGCTATCTGTCTGGAATCGTAAATGATTTTACTCTAGGCTTAAAATAAGGATGAAGATATCCACTATAATTGTCAAAGCACTATGGAATTGATAAGGCATAGATAAATATGTCAGTGGAATAGTTTTAAGAATTTAAAATATAACAAAGATTATAGTTCAATTCTGTGGGGAAAGGGTGAATTATTTAATAAAAATGATATTGGTACAACTAGATATCCATCTGGAAGAAAATAAAATTTGACCTCTGTTTTCACTATATACAACTAAAATTCCAGATGGATTTTCAGAAAATTCTTGTAAGAAAAACTGAGACTATATGTGCAATCTAGAGACAGGAAAACTTCTTGGCCAACTGTAGAAATCTAGACTTTATATAAAAGAAAAGTTAGATATAGTTAACCCTGTAAACATGTAATAACCCTTATGTGATAATCCTAAGAACAAAGTCAATATACAAATGATATCAATGAAAGTTCCCCAAAACTGATGGGGCCATGTTAAAAACACAGGAACCGATTTGAAGGCTCTCCTAGAGTCCTAATTTGTTGAAATTTGAGTATTAAAAGGAATAATGGCTTAATTAATTATTGCCATATGAAAAAATAAATATCCTTGATTATAATGATAGTCAAAGAGAGAGAGAACTGGGAAAAACTAATAATCTAAAAATTGGTGATAAAGAATTTAGCCCTTTTTTATGTCCCTAAAAAATTTCCACTTCTTCAATAAATACAGAGCTTTTTATATAGTATAAAACTGAATACCATATTTGGAAAAGCATTTAACAGTAGCAACCTATCTTCTCATATTCTTGGGAAATGATTTCTACATTGCAGAAAAGTAAACTCCTGGAGTAAAGATTTTTAAATGCCTGTGAATGCTTTTTACATAATTAAATAAATCTTTCAAAGAGACTTTAGGTTTTTTTTTTCCCTCTGACGTTTTTAACAGGCAATTTTATGATATAGAGCAGTCTTTGAGCTGCCGTGGGTTAGAAATGAGACTATTGGTGGCTTTTTGGTGTAAATAGTGCAGCAATACCCACTGCATTTTTGAAATGTGAAATTTTGGTTTGTGGGTACCAATAAGAATCATATATAGGAGAGAAAAACGTTCTGAAATTTAATTTTAAGTGTACATGGACTTTAATCTTGTGGTCTAATAAGTCAAAAAATTCACCAGATAGATTTGTAGTTATAAAAATTGAAATTACTGGATTCACCTTATATCAAAAACATAATCATTCTAATTTAATCTTTGGCTAAGGGACATACAATTTACAAACTATAGTATTGTAAAACTGGTTTTTATGTGTGACTAGTGTAATTTTTCGCACTTTATAATCATCTCCATATATGTATGTACATTTATTTTTAGCTACTCAGTTAAAAACTTAAAATTTTTTTGAAAGGTCATGGAGAGGAAAAATTTAAAAGTAAATTTGTCTAAAAAGTATTGGTAAGAAATAACATTCTGTTTTTTTTTATTATTTTAGGAAATATTTATTTAGCAAATAAACTTAAATGTATTACATTCTTTTAAGTTGAGTAGTGAAGCAGAATTTATCATTTCTAATACTATATTATACCACTGGTATAAGAGGCAGTTTATATTAGTTAGTGCAGTATAAAACAGAATTCCGTTTTGAGTGATAGTTTTTTATCATTTAAATGACTGTAATTTATGTTAGAAATGAGCATTAAAGTATTATGAATGTCTTCATTTCCATCTATGAATAGCTATGAATACTTCAAAGAAATTACTTTGTTTTATTCTTTTATTCTTTTTTTGTAGCTATCATTATTAATTATGCAAGCAAAATGTTTGACCGCTGAACTCAGTCAATGGCAGAAAGAAACTCCTGAAAGTAAGATTCTTATTTTTAGGTTTGTATTTTTGTACACATATTTAATTGCAAATCAATTCAGTGATCACAAGAAGAATTACAAAATCCATTTGACCTCCTAGAAATTGCCTAAATTCCATTGATGTTAGGAGGCCACCCCATATTGTGCTTATTTTATTATTTTATTATAGATGAACATATACGTCTCACATTAGATGATAATAATCTTGATTATATAGACCTTATCATAGCCATCCTTTTATCATCTACTGCCTTCTCAATAAAAACTATTGTTTCTTTCATTAATTAATCTTATCTAGTGAAAGAGAGAAGTTATTTAATTTTAGATACTGACATAAGGGGCTTATAGATTTCATGTTGCCTTTTAACTTGTCTATTAGGGGCCAACTGTATTTTTGCCTTTGGTTGAAAAACACAAGATGACTTAAAAATTTATAGTTGTAATACCCAGTGTCTCAGTTTGCCAGGGCTTCTATGAAAAATACCACACATAGAAATTGTTTCATGGTTTTGGAGGCTAGAAGTCTGACAACAGGGTATTGCTAGGCCTTGCTTTCTCCCGAGTCTGTAGCATTCTGGCAATCCTCTGTCACATAGTAATCTCTCTCTCTTCTTGCATATGTTTCTCTCATTTTTTTGGCTTCTACTGACTTCTAGCTTCCACCCACTTCTGGCTTCTACTGCATGCTGTGTCCAATTTCTTTTGCTTATTAGAACTTCAGCCAAATGGATTAAGGCCCACCCTGATCCAGTTTGGCCACATCTAAATAAGATCTTCATAGATCCTATTCACAAATAAGTCCACACTTCAACTAATTATAACATTTTCAAAGGTTCTGTTTACAAAATGGGTTCACACCTACAAGAATGTGATTAAAACTTGAACACATCTTTTGTGAGGGACATGATTTAATTCCCAACAACCAACTAGATATTTTTCTATTATGAAAACCTAAGTTTCTTTATATTATATGTATATATGTCTGCATTGGTGTTCCATATGGATTATATTCTCTTTTTTATTATCTGTCTCCCTTTCCCTTTCTCCTCCCCACTCTGTCTTCTTTCCCTTTAACTGACCTCCTTCCCTTCTTAGTCCCCTTTGTAGCTTATCCTCTGCCCCATTTATTGGAATTCTTCAAGGAGCAACCTAGACTATCTTTTCTCATTCTCTTCCTAGACAATTTTATCCATATACTTGTTTTAATTACCATATTCATTCCAGTAGCCACCATTGTTTCACATCCTTGCTACCATTTGGCATTGTTATTCTTTTTAATTTTAACAATTCTGGGGGCCAAATAATGGTATACAATTGTGATTTTAATTTGCATTAAACTGTATATCTATTGCAGACTTGATACTATACTTGAGCATTTCAAAATCTGCTCATACTCAGCTGTTAAGTGTTGATGTTCTTTGGTAAAAGTTAAAAGATTTATATGATCTGAAAAGAAAGCAGAGTATTAAGTGTTGGTATTCTCTGGAGGACTGTGCACTATTCTCTTTGTTTCTTACCCTACATGTGTCATATCTTATATGTATTTTTATGTATTAAATACATGTATAAATATATACACTTATTTTCTGCTTTCATTTTTATATCTATATTAATGACTTCCAAATCCCTCTACATAAACCAGACTTCTCTGCAATATCAGACTCATATATGACTGTAGCTGCCTGACATGTTTTGCAAAATGTTCTACCAATTCCTCAGGCTCATGAACTGATCTGTCTAATCCTTGACCCTTGAATCTCCCTGGTCAGCCAAAAATTTAAGAGTCCTCCTAGAATCATCCTTTCTCATATTTCACATATATCAGACACTAAATATTGAGCCACAGTTCCTCAGATTTACTTCAGACCTTCAATGCCAATGCACTAGATTATTAAAATAGGCTTTTTGCCCTTTGACTGGATATATATTTTTTTAAATATAGAAACAAAAGTTAAGAGAATACTATAATTAACTCACTGGATCCAAATACCACCTTCAACAAGTATCAACATTTTTTCGATTTTGTTCTGGGCTTTTTTGAGTAGCTGAAAACAACATATACTTTTTATCTAACAATTCCTGTGGGTCATGAATCTAGGCACAGCTTAGCTAGATCCTCTGCTTAGGGATCTCAAGGCATAATCAAGGTGTCAGTCAGGACTGGATGCTCATCAAAGGCTGGACTGGGGAGGAATCTATATCCAAGCTCCCTCAAGTTGTTGGCAGAATGCATTTCCTTGTGACTTGTAGGATCATAGCAGCTTGGTTTCATGTTTTTCTATTTCTGTTGTTCTTTATAACTTCCTGATGTTCCAGGATTCCTTCTTTTATCATTTTCTTTTTGTTTCAAGATCTTTTAGCCATTCTTTTAGAGGAGGTCTGCTGGTGACAAAATCTCTTAGTTTTTCTTTGTCTGAGAATGTCTTCATTTCTCCTTCATTGCTGAAAGATATTTTCAGTGAATATACAATTCTGGGTTAACATTTCTTTAAGCATTTGAAAAATGCTGTGCCATTTCCTTCCACCTCCCTTGTATCTGATGAAAAATCTGCTGTCATTCTTATTTTTCCTCTATAGAGAAGACATTGTTTTTCTTTGGCTGATTTCAAGATTTTTCCTTTGTCTTTTAGCTTTCAGAAGATTGATTATGATATAACGTGGCATGGATTTATTTGGGGTTCACTTAGATTCTTAAATCTATAGTTTTATGTCTTCTGCAAAATTTGGGGAAATTTTAGTCATTATTTGAATATTTTTCAGCTCTATTCTCTTTATCCTCTTGTAGAATTCCAATAACAAATGTTAGATCTTTTGTTATAGTGACACAAGTTCCTGAGATTCTTCTCAGTTTTTTTCAGTCTGTTTTCTCTGTTATCAAATTGAATAATTTCTACTGTCTTCAATTTCACTGATTCTTTCCTCTGTCCTCTCCATTTTGTTGTTGAACGCATCCATTCAGTATTTTAAATTTCAGTTATTGTACTTTTCAGTTCTAAAATTTCCTCTATATTCTTTATATCTTCTATTTCTTTGCTGAGCCTTTGTATTTTTTTTCACGTTTAAAACATGTTTAAAATTGCTCATTGAAATGCTGTTATGATGGCTGCTTTAAAATCTTTGTCAAATACTTCGAACTTTATCATTGTGGTGTTAGTGTCTGTTCTTTTCTCATTCAAGTTTAGATTTTCCCAGTTTTTGGTATAACATGTAATTTTTTATTGTCTTATGGACATTTTTGGTATTATGAGATTCTGAATTTTTTTTTTTTTTTTACTTTATTTTGTGCATTTAATAACTGAAAATATAAACAATTAAAAACTAACAAGAAAACACAGTTGAATAAAAACATACATTTCTCAATTAGATGTACTGGATACATATAAATTTTTTTTTGAATCGTACAATGTATTACATAGTATATTTGGTTCATAGTAATGCAGTCATACAGTATTTGTGCTTTTATGTCTGGCTTGCTTTGCTCAACCTAATATCCTCCAGGTTCATCCGTGTTGTCATATGCTTTACGACTTCATTTCTTCTTTCAGCTGCATAATATTCCATCGTGTGAATATACCACAGCTTGTTTATCCATTCGTCTGTTGATGGACACCTGGGTTGTTTCCAACTTTTGGCAATGGTGAATAATGTTGCTATGAACATCGGTGTGCAGGTGTCACTGCTCTCAGATCTCCTGGGTATATACCCAGTTGTGGTATTGCAGGGTCACATGGCAAGTCTATATTCAACTACTTTAGGAACTACCAAACAGTCCTCCACATTGGCTGTACCATTCTGCATTCCCACCAACAGTGAATAAGTGTTCCTATCTCTCCACATCCTCTCCAACTCTTGTAGTTCTCTGTCTTTTTAATAGTGGGCATTCTCATAGGTGTGAAATGATATCTCATTGTAGTTTTGATTTGCATTTCCCTAATCCTAATCATTCCCTAATGAGCGATGTTGAGCATTTCTTCATGTCTTTTTTTGCATTTGTATTTCTTCTTTCGACAAATGTCTATTCAAGTCTTGAACCCATTTTTTAATTGTGTCGTTTCTCTTTTTGTTGACTTGTAACATCTCTTTATATACCTTGGATATTAAACCCTTATCAAATATGTGATTACCAAATCTCCCATTGAGTCGGCTGCCTTTTCACCTGTTTGACAAAGTCCTGTCAGGTGCAAAAGTGTTTAATTTTGAGGAGGTCCCATTGATCTATTTTTTCTTTTGTTGCACGTGCTTTGGGTGTAAGGTCCAAGAAAACACCACCTACTACAAGGTCTTGAAGATGTTTCCCTACGTTTTCTTCTAGTAGTTTTATGGTCCTGGCTTTTATATTTAGATCTTTGAACCATTTTGAGTTGATTCTTCTGTGAGATAGGTGAGATAGGGGTCCTTTATCATTCTTTTGGTTATAGACATCCAGTTGTCTCAGCACCATTTGTTGAAGAGACTGTTTTTTCCTGTTAACGTTTTTTTGGTAGGTTTGTCAAAAACCAGTTGACTGTATAGGTGAGAGTTTATTTCTACGTTCTCAATTCTGTTCCACTGATCAATGTGTCTATCTTTAAGCCAGTACCATGCTGTTTTGACCACTGTAGCTTTGTAGTATGTTTCAAGATCAGGCAGTGAAATTACTCCCACATCACTCTTCTTTTTTAGAATGCTTTTGGCTATTTGGATGCATTTTCCCTTCCAAATGAATTTGGTAATTGCCTTATCTAATTCTGTAAAATAAGCTGTTGGGATTTTGATTGGTATTGCATTGAATCTATAAATCAGTTTCGGTAAGATTGACATCTGCACGATATTTGTTCTTTCAATCCATGAACACGGAATGTGTTTCCATTAGTTTAGGTCTTTTAAAATTTCTTTTAGCAGTGTTTTCTGTTTTTCTGCATATAGGTCCTGTACTTCTTTACTTAAATTAATTCATAAGTATTTGAGTCTTTTTGTTGCTATTGAAAATAGAATTTTTTCCCATAATTTCCTCAGATTGTTCAATACTAGTGTAGAAAAACATGACTGATTTTTTTTTTTTTTTAAGATTTATTTATTTTTAC
>JAQZBX010091379.1:0-12397 GCA_029593785.1 Cabassous unicinctus
AATCTGTTTTTTATATCCATAATTATTTATATATCTCATTTTAATTCCATTTACTTAGGTCCATTTGGCTATGATAATGTCAGTGCTTACACCAAAATTTGTTGTAAATATATGTTGTTTCCAATGTTTCACCATTTAAAAATATAGTTCTATGGTTGTAAAGCAAGTTTTCCAGAACAACTCATTTCAGTTTCTTTTCCATTTTTCAGAATTATAGTAATTTTTTTTTCAAGGAGGATTCTTGAACAAACATATTATTTTGCATACTGCCAAGCAAATTGCTTGTCATAATTGCTGTTTGGGCATTTGCATACCCTAATAGTGAATCTCAGTAGAGAAGATGAGGATTTTTAGAGCAAGGCCCTGAATTCTCTCTAGATAACTTCAATTCTTTTGAGAAACAGCTTTTGGCTTTCCACTGGTAGAAGCAGAGATTGAACAAATAATTGTTCCACCAAGTTACCTTTAGATGGAGCTTCCCATCGTGAACTGGGTGTTGTCTGACCCACCGAGCCATAAGTTGAGCATGCACGGCAGTACTCCATCATCAAATGGATGTGATCTATACAAGAATGGGTTCAAGCAGGGACTGAAGGTGAAAGTAAGTTACATGAGGAACTGGCACAATGCCTATGGGCCTCATTCCTGCCACATTACCTTGTCTCTCCCAGCCCACAGCTATGTTCTTTTAGTTTTCTATGATCACTTGACGGAGGAAGATAAAATTGGGCATGAATTCTCAGGCACTTGTGTGCAATGTGCAGGCACCATCTGAAATCTCTACAGCCCCTTTCTTGTATGTCCCTGATGGACAGTGGTAAAAGGAAATCTTCCCAGGTAGCAGAACTTCAAGCAATGCACCTGGTTTTCATTTTTCTTTAAGGAGAAATGACCAGACAAATCATTGAATAGTGATATAGGGTTACCAACTGTTTGGCTGGATGGTCAGGGAGTTGGAAGGAATGTGAATGGAAAGTGGGCAAAAAGGAGGTCTGGGAGATAGGTATGTGGATAGGCCTGAAATTTCTGAATGGGTGGAAAAGTAAGTAGCTGTCTCTTCCATGTAATGCTCACCAGAGTATGACTTCACTAAGTGATGATATTTATAATCAACAGAATAGAATGACCCTTTCTGTGGAGACCAGCCAACCTCTTTCTACATCTCCATCTGTCATTGTACAAGGGGCCCATGGACAAATTAATCAATGTGGCAGGAATGGAGGTTTTGCATGGATTCAGCAACATGCCCATCTACCCCTCAAGGCAAACCTGGTCACGGATTTTTTTTAATAACCTATATGCCAGCAGAAAAGACAAAAGCTCAGTTCTGCATATGCCCTTTTGCAAGAAGAGATTAGCCTGATATCCTTTGGCAGGTGATTACATTAAATTACTTCCATGATGGAAGATGCAACATTTTGTTCTTACTAGTATAGACATTTTCTTTGGATATGAATTGGTATTCCTTGCACACATACCTTCTGACAAAACCACCATCAGTGGATCACAAGATGCCTTATCCATAATAATGGTATTTCACACAGCAATATTTCTGATCAAGGTACTCACTTCACAGCAAATGAAGTACAACAACGTACCCATCTTCATGAGATTCTCTGGTTTTACTATGTTCTCCATCACTCTGTAACATCTGGATTGAAAGAATGGTGGAAAGACCTTTGAACTCAGTTATGGTGACATCTAGAAGGAAATACCTTGCAGGACTGGTGCAACATTTTCCAAGAAGCATTTTATGTTCTAAGTCAGTTTCCAACAGACAGTGCTGTTTCTCCTGTGGCCAGAATTAATGTTTGCAGGAATTAAGAGACAGAACTGGAGTGGAACCACTTGCTATTACTCCAGTTATCCAGGAACAACATTTTCATTTTCTGTCCCCATGATCTTTTGCTGTGTTGTTCAAGATGTCCTGAGGGGGGAATGCTTCCAAAGGAAACACAGAAATATTTCCATTGAATTGGAAGTTATGATTCTACTCAGTCACTTTAGATTACTATGTCTTTTAATCAACAGGCAAAGCAGAGTCATTGCATTGGCCAACATGATTGATCCTGACTGACTAAGGGAAACTTGGAGTAGTACAACACAAAGGAAATAGGAAGAATATATCTGGAATCCAAAAGAACACATAGCACCTCTCTTAGTACTACCATTCCTGTGATTAAAGTTAATGGAAAACTGCAATAACCCAAACCAAGAAAGAAAACCAATAGTTCAGATATTTCAGGTTTGAAGCTTTGGTTCAACAAACCAGGCAAAAAGCCAGCACCAGCTGAGGTGCTCTTCTTCACAAACCTTGTAGCATTCTCATGCTTGCTTGCCATAATCCTTGGGATTCCATCGCTTGCTCTCTGTGTCCTGTCACATACAATATCCTAGATCACCACCTCATATTTGCTCTTCTGCATACCCTGATTTCTAATTTTATCTCCTACCTGTAGAATCGCTGACTTCTTTATTTTTATAAGGCTCCCAGTAATCCTTTAAGAGCTTCCTGATTCAGGTTCAACCACACATAGATATGATCCTACAGTATCCTATTCACAAATGAGTCTACACATTAACTGATAATACTTAATCCAAATGTCCTTCTTATAAAGGAGTTCACATACACAGGAAGTGAGATTGAGATGACGAGCATGTCTTCTGAGAGGTTACATAATTTAATCTACAACAAACTGTTAGATATAAAGACCAAATAGAGTGAGAGACAGAGAGAGTTAGAAAGAGAAAAGATTTCACATAAACAAAGTCATACTTCTTTGGAAGTGATATAAATAATGTGGATACAATTTAGCATGCAAACCTTTTCCACTTAAGAGGATATAATGTTAATAAAATTAATGTTATATAAAAAGAAATGGGAAGAAACCAAAGATTTTGGAGATGTGTGGGTTTTTGTATTTATATATGTAAATGTAAATATGTGTAAATGAACACACTAAAATATTCACAACAAAATATGAAAGAAAACTCATTATGTTGTCCACTTTTTGGCAAGTTGTTGTAATTTGTATTTATATCTATATTTTCCACTACCCATTCCATATTCCCTTTGTCCTCAGCAAACACATCAGCTGGTCCTAGTAGGTTGAACCAAAGCTAGTTTAGGTTGTTATTTTGAGATTAAGTATGGTTTAAGGAGTTGGATGTTGGGTTGGTTAAGTTTATGTGTCAACTTAGCTAGTTTATGGTATTCATTTATTTGTAAACAATGTCCCAGTTATTACTTTAGATATACTTCATAGATGGAATTAGCATCTGCAACCAGTTGATCTTAACTAAAGTACATTACACTTACAATATAGGTAAGCCTGATCCACCATTTGAAGTTCTTCATCCAATGAACTGCAGGTCAAATATCAGACATATTTATTCCTCAATATTATATCTTCTATTTTTCCCTTATTTTCAAGCCTGAGAAATTCAAATTCAAAAATTCAAGAACCATGTCAGTGGAGTTTTCAACCTCTTGCCTGCCCTATGAATTTTGAATCCAGAACCAAATGAGCCAATTCTATATTATACCTTTATCTTCATCTTCCTATCTCTCTCTCTCTTTCTATCACTATCACTCTCTGAATCTATCAATATTCTATATTATTCTTGTGCATTCATATCAACTTTCCTGTCAGCAATTATTTTAAATGCATGCTAAGATTGGAAAAACATATGAGGTTCCATATGTGCATATACAAGGGTATAATGCACTTTCCCCACTTCTCTGCTCCTACCTACCTTCTGAAATTAGAAACATTTTTCCATAGAATTTGTCACCACCCTCTACATTCTCTCATATTCATTTTGAGTATATATCCATTTCAACGACTAAGCTATGAACATTTTTTATCACGTTTTGAGTGAGGTTTTGATTGTCTATTCAAATTTTCAATCAGACCAATATGAAAGTGAGAAGTAATAATTACCGCCTATATTATATTATGTGTTAATGCCTTATTCTGTATATTGCTGGCAGTGAATGTAGATTTTCAAAAGAAGTAATATACTCAGGTGGGCTAAATTATTTAGGACTTCACTTATCCAAACCATAATTCTGATTCAAGAGCATATCTTAATAAACACTGAAAAGGAAAGATTGGAAAAAGATACTCCATGCAAACAGTAACCAAAAAAAAACAGGGATAGCTATATTAATATTGGACAAAACAGACTTTAAAAGCAAAAATTTTATAAGAGATAATGCCATTATATATTAGCAAAAGGGACAATTCACCAGGAAGAAATAAGTCATAAATATTTATGCACCTAACCAGGATGCCCCAAAATACAAGAAACAAACTATGGCAAAACTGTAAGAAGAAACAGACATCTCTACAATAATAGTTAGAGTCTTTAACACACAACTCACATCATTATATAGAAAAACTAGACAGAAGATGAACAAGAAAACAGATAACTTGAACAATATGATAAACAAGCTAGAACTAATATATATATACAGAACATTACACCCAAATTCAACAGGTTATACATTCTTCTCTAATCCTCATGGATCTTTCTCCAGGATAAACCACACGTAAGGTCATAATTCAGGTCTCAAAAAAATACAAAATGATTGAAATTATACAAAGCACCTTTTGAAATAATAAAGGAATGAAACTGGAAATCAATAATAAACAGGAAAGAGGTAAATTTGCAAATCTGTGAAGGCTGAACAACACACCCCTAAATAATCAGTGGGTCAAAGAAGAAATTGTAAGTGAAATTAGTAAATATATTGAGAAAAATGAAAATGAGAACACAACTTATCAAAACTTATGGGATACAGTGAAGGCAGTCCTGAGAGGAAAATCTATAACCACAAATGCCTACATTAAAAAAGAAGAAAAAGCTAAAATCAAAGATCTAACAGAACAACTGGAAAGACTAGAAAAAGAACAGGAAACCATTCCCAAAACAATCAGAAGGAAGGAAATAAAAAAAGATTAGAGGAGAAATAAATGAATTTGGAACAAAATAAAAATAAAGAAATCAACAAACTAAATGCTGGTTCTTTGGGATCAATAAAATTGAAAGTCCTTAGCTAGATGAACAAAAAAAAGAGACACGATACAAATAAATAAAATCAGGAATGAAAAATATGAAGTTACAAATGACTCCACAGAAATAAAAAGGATCATAAGAGGATATTATGAGAAACCTTATGCCAACAAACTGGATAACCGAGAAGAAATGGATAAATTCCTAGAAATGCATGAACAACCTACCCTGGCACTACAAGAAATACAAGAACTTAACAAAGCAATCACCTTTAAAGAGATTGAACTGGTCATCAAAAACCTGTCAACAAAGAAATGTCCAGGACCAGATGGCTCCATGGGTGAATTCTAGCAAGCATTTTGAGTAGAATTAACACCAATCTTGTTTAAACACTTTCAAAAATTTGAAGAAGGGGAAAAGTTACCCAACACATTTTATGATGCCAACATCACCTTAATATCAAAGCCAGATAAAGCTACTACAAAAAAGAAAATTACAGATCAATCTCTCTAATGACAAAAATGCAAAAATTCTAAACAAATTACTTGCCAATGCAGTTCAACAGTATATCAAAAGTCTTACATATCATGACCAAGTGGGATATATTCCTGGTATGCAAGGTTGGTTCAACATAAGAAAATCAATTAACATAATACACCACATTAACAAATGGAAGGGGAAAAAAAAAAAAAAAGATGTGATCACTGGATCGATGAAGAAAAGGCATTCGAAAAATTCCAGCATCCTTTTTTGATAAAAACATTTTGAAAGACAGGAATAGAAGTAAAATTCCTTAATATGATAAAAGGCATATATGGAAAATCCACAGCCAACATCGAATCCAACAAGGAAAGTTTAAAGCATTGTCTCTAAGTTCAGGAACAAAACAAGGAAGCCCAAATTCACCATTGTTATTCAACATTGCACTAGCAGTTCTAACTAGAGCAATTAGATAAGGAAAACAAACAAACAAACATCCAGACAAGAATCAAAGAAGTAAAACACTCATTATTTGCAGATGACATGATCCAATATTTTAGAAAATTCTGTAATCTCTACAATAAAGATAATTGAGTTAATACATTAGTTCAGTAAAATGGCAGGATATAAGATCAACATGCAAAAATCAGTAATGTTTCTGTACACTAGTATTGAACAATCTGAGGAGGAAATCAGGGGGAAAATTCCATTTACAATAACAACAAAAAAGGCTCAAATACCTAGGAATTAATTTAACCAAAGAAGTAAAAGACCTATATGAAGAAAAATACAAAACAATGCTAAAAGAAATCAATGAAGGCATAAACAAATGGAAAAACATCTCGTGTTCATGAATTGGAAGACTAAATATCATGAAGATATCAATCCTCCTGAAACTGATTTATAGATTCAAAGCAATACCAATCAAAATCCCAAAAGTCTACTTTAAAGAAATAGAAAAGGCAATTACCAAATTCATTGTGAATTTAAATTTCACCCAAACAGCCAACAGCATGCTAAAAAAAAAAAAAGAGCAATGTAGAAGGAATTTCCCTGACTTTGAAACATATTACAAAGCTACAGAAGTTAAAACAGCATGGTATTGCCATAAATATAGGCACATTGATCAGTGAAATAGAATTGAGAGTCCAGAAATAAGCCCTCACATATTTGGTTAACTGCTTTTCAACAAATGTACCAAAGCCATGTTAAAAGTCAAAACAGTCTCTTCAACAAATGGTGCTGGGAGAACTGAATATCTACAACCAAAAGATTGAAAGAGAACCCCTATCTTACTCTCTATACAAGAATCAACTCAAAATGAATCAAACACCTAAATATAAAAGCCAATACCATAAAACTACTAGAAGAAAATGTAGGGAAACATCTTAAAGACCTTGTGGTAGGTGGTGGTTTCTTGGACCTTATACCAAAAGCAGGAGTGATAAATGGAACCTCCTCAAAATGAAACACTTTTGAACCTCAAAGGACTTTGTCAGAAGGGTGACAAGGCAACCGACTCAATGGGAGAAAATACCTGGCAATCACATATCTGATAAGGCTTTAATATCCATGATATATAAAGAGATGCTACTACTCAACCATAAAAAGATAAACAATCCAATCAAAAAATGGGCAAAAGATTGAATAGACATTTGTCCAAAGAAGAAATGCAAATGGCAAAAAACACATGGAAATTTTTCAACTTCACTAGTGATTAGGTAAAGGCAAATCAAAAGCTCAAGATATCATTTCATACCTGTTAGGATGGCCACTATTAAAAAGAAAGAGAACTACAAATGTTGGAGAGGATGTGGAGACATAGGAACGCTTATTCACTGTTGGTGGGAATGTAGAATGGTATAGTCACTGTGGAGGACTGTTTGGCATTTCATAAGGAATTTGAATGTAAACTGGCCATATGACCTGGCAATCCCAATTCTAGGTATATAAACAGAAGAACTGAGAACAGTGACACGAATAGACACCTGTCATAGCAGCATTATTCACAAATACCAGAGGTTGGGAACAACTCAGTTGTCCATCAACACATGAATGAATACACATATTGTGCTGTAGTCACATGAGAGAATATTACGCATCTGTAAGAAGAAATGAAGTCATGAAACATATGACAACATGGATGAAACTGGAGGACATTATGTTTTGTGAAGCAAGCCAGACACAAAAGAAGAACTACTATATTATTGTGCTACTATGAACTAAATATATTGTGTAATCTTATGGATTTACTAACTTGAATATGGGTCAACAGAAAACAGAATGAAGTAAGAGCAGGGGTCCTTAACAAGATGTTCTCATGAGCTTGAAATGAAATTCAAAAAAACCCATTTTTCTTGTGGGGACCTGTTGGAGTGGGTGTGATATATTTATTAATCAATATACAGTATACTGTCAACTTAATAACGGGGCCATGGTTTTCATTTGACTGGCAAAAGGGTCCGTGGAACAAAAAATGTTAAGAACCCCTGGGCTTGAGATTGGGAACCTGAAGGATAACTTGTGCAGAAATGCCACAAAGGATGTGCATTAATCTTTAGAAATGAATAGAAAAGGCAAATGTCCAATATAATGTTAGTAACTTGCTGTACTATTACATGGGTATAAGGGTGGTTTAAAGGAAAAGTTTAAGGTCATGTATATGACTAAAAGGAAAGCTAAAAATTGTAACTTGAGACTTTATAGCATAGTAAAGCCACATGTGAAATATAACTAGGGGTAAAATTGCATATATAAGGCAGTCTTCTTTGAAACAGAACAAATTGTATGTTAATGCTACAAGATGCTAATATCAGACAAAAAACACATTATGCTAACTGAAAGAAACCAGATACAAAGTACTACATATTGTATGATTCTATTTATATAAAATGTAAATATAAATCAATTTACAAAAATGAAATTAGATTAGTGGTTATGTAGGGCTGGGGAAGGATTGCTAAGGGGTGTGGAGTTTTTCTTTTTGGAGTAATGAAATTGTTCTAAAATTTTTTGTGGTGATGAATGCACAACATGTGATGATACTAAAAGCCAATGATTGTACACTTTGGATAGATCTTAAGGTATGTAACTATATCTCAATAAAACTGCTTACTAAATATATAAATAATTGTGCAAGAATAGACAGAAATAGCAACAAGTTATAGCAGGGGAGGCACAGAGATATTGAGAGGTGCAGAATTTTCTTGTTTGTTTGTTTGTTTCTCTGGTTTTTGTTTATTATTATTATTATTGAACTAATGAAAATGCTCTAATAATGATGATGTGATGAATGCACAACTCTGCAATTACACCAAACACCATTGATTGTACACTTTGGATTAATTCTATGCTTTAATAATATGAATCAATAAAATTGACCTGTTTAAAATATATATATGTGTATATATACATATATATATATACTTATTTAAAATTCTTCTGGTTGCAATCTGTGAAAATAATACAGAGGCAAATATAGTTTTTCAAATATGCTTCCCCTGATGTATGATATTAACAGATTGGTGTATATGTTAACAAACCAGTGGTAGAAACACTTACACATTTGTAAATGTTATCCTTTTTCCATTTTTGTTTATTTTTACTGACATAGTGCATCACTAATAAAAATATTCTGCAACTTAACTTTTTTCATTTTAAAACAGATATTTGGAATGCCTATAATTCTGTAAAATAAATCCCTCTGAAAAATGTTTTTTAAAAAATAAATACACTGTAGAACATATAAAAATGGGATCATTTGATCAATGTATTATTTTGCTTTTAACTTTTTCCTCATTCTAAACATTTTTATCTTTGATTGAATGCCTCATTTCCTTGAGCAAGTACCCAGCCTTAAAAATAAACTTCTCTTGATATTCTACATGCTTGGGGAATATAGGCAAATAAATACATGATTCATAAATGAATTAATGAATGAATATTTCCATAATAAATAAGTATATCTATGCATATACACAAATATGTTCATGCTTTAATTGCAATTCTCATTCTAGAAAAAGAGGTTTTCATTCATTTATATTATATTATATATTTTCCCTACAAGTTTTTATAATTTTCTTTATACTTATTCTGTTTTTATGATAATTAGTCTCTTCACAGTTAAATTTTAGAAATATTATCACTGAAATAATATTTGTTCATTGATTTCACGTGATAATGCTATGGTAAATGCAGTCTATATATTTTTATTTTTATTTTTTCATTTGCTCAGCTAGAGTATGAAATTTTCTTATTAATTCTGCAACTTTCCTGTTATACTCCCTTGAGTTTTCAGGATATGTAAGAATAACCAGAAGGATGAAAAAGATACCAAATCTCATCAGTTTTAAGACAACATCCATCATAAAACATTCCATTATTATGTATATCAAGGACTAAAAGCAAAGTTGCCATGTAAACCATAAACAGTGCTCAATGTCTTCCACTGTGTGCCAAATCTCCGCTTCAGAAAAGAACGGTGTTATGAATTATACTTTATAGCCATTGAATTACTATGGTTTTCATTTGTCCTTTCTAATATTCATTCAAAGTTTCTTTATTTTGCTTTCTTACTTCTTTCAAAGATCCTCCAAAGGAATATTGAATATTTCTGAATATTTTCTCATTCACAATCATTGGGTTGTGGTTTATCGATGCTCTTGGACTTTTCAAATTGATAGCTATTAAAAATCTTTCATCTATTAGTTGATTTCATTTTCTACTTTGTAAGTTACAATTTAAATTTATTTTTATTTATTTTTAATATTTGTTTAGATTTATAAGGAAAACGGTAAGGAACTATCCTTTAATCTAGTGGAAAATTTATTAAATAATTATTACTTTTAAGATAATGGAATTTCTTTTGAGTACAGTTATTTAAAAAAATACTGCAAATCATTATAAATGACATGTCTTGAAAGAAACCAACTGTCAGCCAACAGTTTTATGTCTTGCAAGACTCCTCTTTCAAAAATGAGGGGGATATTAAGACATTCTTAGATAAACAAAAACTGAGGGAATTCATCACCATTAAGCCTGCCGTACAAAGAATGGTAAAGATAGGCTTCATAATGAAAGGAAAGGACACTAGACAGTGATTCAAAGCAATGTAAGATATAAATACCTGTGGTAAAGGTCTAGAAAAAGAGCTTTTCATTCATTTATAATATATTACATGTTATCTGGGAAATTACAAATGCCAGTATTAATTTTACTATATTATTTGGTATGTCAGTCCACTTCTTATATCCCACGGGTACTAAAATGGAAATGCATATAAAGTAATGATAAATATATGTAGACATTACAGATGTGAGGGACAAAAATACCGCAGGACTAGAAAGCATCAAAGGGGGAATTCTAACAAACATTCCAAGAAGGTTTAACTCCAATTCTGCTCAAACACTCCTCTAAAATTGAAGCTGAGGGAACACTCCTTAACTCATTTTACAAGGCCAACAGCACCCTCATACCAAAGCCAGATAAATATAACCTAAGAAAAGGAAACTACAGACCAATATCTCTTATGAATATGATATAAAGATCCTCAACAAAATACTAGGAACGGAATCCAACTGCTGATTAAAAGAGTTACACACCACAAACAAGTGGGAATTATTCCTACTATGCAAGAGCAGTTCAAATAAGAAAATCAGTTCATTAACTATACCACATTAACAGAAGGAAGGAAAAAACACACAAGATCAACTCAAATGATGAAGAAAAGTTATCTGCAATTTACAGCACCCTTTTTTAATAAAAACACTTAGAACACTAAGAATAGAAGGAAACTACTCTACATGATGAAGGGCATATATGAAAAGAACATAGCTAGCATTTTATTTAACGGTGAAAGACTGAAAGCTTTCTCTTGTCAGGGACAAGCCAAAGATGCCCACTGTCACCACTTGTGACATATCTGGCTTTGCATTTTTCCAACAACCTTTCCAGTTCTTTCCCTTTCTAGTCACAGCAGTATTTCTTAATAGTTACACAGCAAGCCTTGAGAAATAAGTGTTTGTAACCTCATGACTGATAAGGAAATCTCCTATGCCTAGACTTCACTGCTGGAAACTCTAAGAATAATATATTCTGTGAACTGCTTCACTGCTCTCCTACCAGTAGATCCCTTAAGTAATTACTGTAAAGATATAACTTCAACCTTACTGACAAACATTGTAAATGTTCATTTTACATAATTACTGTGAAAGTCCGCTCTTCATTATTTTTCCTCAGCATTTTATTTTCATGCTGTCCCTCACATGTGCTTCTCATCTGCAAAAAGACACGTAGTATAAAATATTCCTTTTGCTTTGTGTCAAGTGTGGATGACGAGTCTCAGAAGGACCAAGCTCTCTTCCATTGCCAAAGATTAGGATTCTAGGCCATGGACAGGCTTGGATCTACCACCATGGAAGAGTTGACCCATGTAAGCCCCATAATAAAAGCTCACTTGCTTGCCAAACTGGCCTAGAACAAGACTTTCTTTGGTCTGACATATCCTTCAGAGTTTGGTGGGAAGCTGTCATTTTACATGGTTACCTGCTTGAATCAGAACACCAGAGTTGCTCAACATTGTACTGGCAGTTATGACAAGAGCACTTAGGCAACAAAAAGTAATAAAAATCATCCAAATTGGAAGGGAAGAAGTAAAATATTATATGCAGATGACATAATCCTATATATCTCAAAAATCTTCAAAAATGCTTCTAAAGCTAGCAAACAAGTTCAGCAAAGTGGCAGGGTACAACAACAATATCCCAAAATCAGTAGTGTTTTGATACACAAGCAATGAACAATCAGAAGAAGAAATCAAGAAAAAAAGTTTCACTTACCATAGTAGTGAAAATAATCGCATATCTTGGAGTAAATCTAAAGAAGGATATAAAGGATTTAT